>JADRCC010565277.1:0-15050 GCA_019843855.1 Hylomyscus alleni
AATCCTTTGTAGGACAGTGTGGTCCTCAATACAATTCTATCTTCTTTCTCTGGGAACAATTAATTGTCTCAGTGTCTCACTTTGCTCCTTGTGCTACCTTTGCCTCATGTTTCATTCCATCAGCTGATAAATGATGTCACCTAAATTGTCTCTTTAAAGACCTGTCCTGCTGGGTGGTGGTGGCACACGCCTTTAATCCTAGCACTTGGGAGGCAGAGGCAGGCAGATTTCTGAGTTCAAGGCCAGCCTGGTCTACAGAGTGAGTTTCAGGACAGCCAGGGCTACACAGAGAAACCCTGTCTCAAAATAAATAAATAAATAAATAAATAAATAAATAAATAAATAAAATAAAACAAAATAAAGACCTTGTCCACATGCAGGCATGGACTAAGAAAGTAGAAGTGAAGAATTCAACATGTAAGTGGGGTGGTGAGGAGGGACAGTGAGGGTCGTAACTGTGACCAACAGTTAGACAGGAAACAACGAGAAAGCAAGCGGAGCAAATAAGAATTAGCACTATAGAAAATATTCAAAGGCGATTCTGGAAAAGAAAAAAGAATCAGTGAAAATAAAAGTTCTACAACTGGGATAGCCAATTAGATATAGAAGAAAATGAGTAATTCAAGGGACACCATTGGAGAAATTATCTAGTCTGCAGCAGAGATATTTAGAGGAAGAAAAACTAAAGTGGGGCACAGAAGCCAAAGTTTACTTAAAAAAAAAAACCCAAAAAGAAAAAACAAAAACCTTCTGTATGTCTCAGGCAAGCTCATGGTAGAAGGTTTCAGAGGAGACAAAAGAGATGGTGGTTGGAGCCACGTTAGCTCAGAATTGCTTCAAAACTGGGGAGTTCTAGAAAGACACAAACAAGAAGCTGCCCCAATGTGACCTGGAAAAAGAGAAGAGTTGGGATAAAGAGGTAGGACAGTAGCAACAGAAAGGAAAAAGCAAAGCAGCAGAAAACAGGAAAGGCGAGGCGAGCTCTCCAAACCCTCCATTAGAACTACAGCCTGGAGTGGTTGCCTGTTGGTGCCCAGATGAACCATGCTGCCTGTATGTGATCCACACCAGGGGAAGGTTTCCCATTCCTTGGCACTGGTCCCCAGGCAAAGATAAGCTGTAGAAAGAATGAGTGGTTTGCACAGACAGCTGAGAGTCCAGTCTGCCTTTCGGAGAGACACAATGCAGAACAATGCAAAAGTCTAAGGCTAAGACTCTTCGAGGAGTGGTCCCGAATGAATAGCCACTCTCCACTGTAACACAAGAACACAGAAAGTATAGACCCTGGCGCAATATACGTATGGTTCCAAATATTCTCTGTAAAGAACTGTGGGGCACTAGCAGAAAAAAAAAAAATTAAAGACAGCCAAGATGGATGAGAAGAGACTAATCCGTGGTTTAGGTAAAAACAGTGTGAAGGAGACTTGTGTGCTCAACTCGCAGCCTCAGACAGTGTGCAGATTGCAGTCCCCAGAAGACCAGAGACAGGGTCCCATCTGGTAGGTGAGATGGCTCAGAATTGCCTCTCAAAAGGGAGGGAATCGTTAGGCATCTAAGTTGTCTGAATGGCTGAGACCAGGTAGCCCCTCCCCACCTACTCAGCCAGTGACAAGCAGAGCCAAGGAGATGAAAGACAGAGAGCAAGCTAAGGTGCTGAGGAAAAGAAACTGAAAATAACGTCACAAGACAGACAACCTGCAGGCTTAAAGGTTTTTTTAACAACCTACTTTTAATAAGGATTCACAAACACTTCTACCCCCTCTTCTAGCCCACTGTCCAAAGGCAGGGGAGAAAGATGGTAAATAGGACAAGGGGATGAGGATAGGTTTAAAAGTAGTTCTTCGGGGTGATTTCCAATCTCTGTCAGAATACCAAAAGTCCAGTTTGGTAATGTCAGGATAGCAAACCCAAGTCAGCAGCGGTGGCCAGAGCTAAGGGAAACTGCCAGGCCTCTGCTAAATAAACACGAGTCAACAGGATCAACCAGGATCTGCCAGGGACACCAGGAGAAGTTCTCTGTCATGTCTCTCTCAACAAAGTGAAGATCAGCAAAGACGAAGACCAGGGACCCACGAAGCATTGCAAGGCTAGCTATACAAGCATGCTATCACTGTCCATTGAGTCCTATTTATACTCTCTCCAAATATGTCTTTCCCCTAGGTCTTGCCTCCGCAAAGCACCACGGGAGTCTGCATCACCTGACATATCCAGAAACTTCTATTTCAACAGCACTCCATGCTTGCAGAGTTGCGGGATATAGTGAAAACAAACATAATACTGAAAGCAATTCATAGATTCAGTGTAACCTCCCTCAAAATGCCCATGACATTCTCCACAGAACAAGAAAAGACTTTAAAAAATAGGCAATACAAAAAAAGGCATGTAGAATCCTACTACTGTAGAGGCTTCATAAAACATTATATATAGTTAGAAACAATTTGATTAACAAATTAACTGTATAATAAATAAACATGATATTTATAATTGTATTTGATAATATATAAAACTAATGTATAACATAAATGTAGTGTTATACATATAATGAAGAGTATCTTAGGGTTTTATTGCTGTGAAGAGACACCATGGCCAAGGCAATTCTTACAAAGGAAAACCCTTAATTGGGGCCAGCTTACAGTTTCAGAGGTTCAGTCCATTGTCATCATGGCGGGAAGTATGGTAGTGTGCAGGCAGACATGGTGCTGGAGAAGGAGCTGAGAGTTCTACATCTTGATGTAAGGGCAGCAGAAGGGGACGATCTTCTGTAGGCAGCCAGAAGGAGGGTCTCTTCCACACTGGGTACAGCCTGAGCATAGGAGGCCTCAAAAAAGCCCACCTACACAATGACACACTACCTCCAATAAGGCCACACCTCCTTCAAAAATGCCACACCTCCTAATTATGCCACTTCCCACGGGTCAAGCATATTCAAACCACCACAAATAGTAACTTAATTATATTGAATGTATCAAATTATATAAAGTTAATAATAAATTTAAATATATATACATATATATATGTATACATGTATATGTATACATATATATATGTATATACATGTATATACATATGTATATACATGTATATACATATATACACACATATACATATAGTAATATATGTACATATATATTCATTAGTTCTTTTGAGGGTCATTGGCCTGTGATTACCATCAATATCCAAACATGATAGGCTATCACAAGTTCTCATAGTTGACCTTCAGAACTTATTGCTAAGATACCACACACTTTAGCCATAGAACATGGAGATGCCAAGTTGTTTGGACCTGGAAGCTTCATCTCTGGCTAGCTTTCATAGAACTAGAAAATACTATGAGAGTTCCCAGTCATTTCCAGCTACTAATCCTAGGAGTTACAACAGTGACTGCTCAGGCAAGACCCAGCCTCTGGAGCAGTAGTGTCATGACATCATGAAAGTAAACAAACACTTCTGAGTTGGGTCTAAGTCTCACTCCAGAAGATGAAAGCCATCCCTGGCGCTACTATCAGCATGAGTCTATGGCTAGAGGAGAACCTATTGTCATGCTGCTAAATGGATGGTATTAAACCAACTCCTAATGACCCGTCAATATTTTCTCAAGCCAACGCATCTCTCTCAGTCCTCATCTGAAAAGCATCTATTTTCAGTGGGTGGTGATTAACTCAGTGACCCACAACTGGCTAAGATACAGAGAATAAGAGACTACAGAATGCTCAGATCTAAATGAAACAGACATATTGTACCCCCTCCCAAGGCTCAGGGATCTTTGTGGAAGAGGGAAGAGAAAACTATAAGAACCACAGGTAATAAATGACAACAGAAAGTGTTGCCTTCTGAACACAGCAAGGCAGCAGCACATACGAACTCAGTGACTGGCCGCATTGAGAGGGGAACTGGGCACACGATCCACCCCAAGGTGTGGTATTAGCATTGGCATTGGCATAGTCATTGGTAGATGTTAGCTCATGGGAAAGGGAGAGATAGTTTTCTCTAGAGTGTAGTCCCTAGTAAATGGATCACTCTCCAATGGAAGACCACACATCCAAGAATATTTTAGCAGAACAATATTTTTTCTTTTTTTCATTTTCTTTTTCTTTTTTTTGTTAGAATTTTGTTTATTTTCAATTTTTATTGGTTATTTTATTTACACTTCATATCTTGTCCCCTTCCCAGTCTCCCCTCCACAAGCCTCCCATCCCATCCCCCCCCTTTGCCTCTATGAAGGTGCTCCCCCACCCACCCCCTTTCCTGCCTCTGTGCTCTAGCATCCCTTTACACTGGGGTATCAAGCCTCCACAGGACCAGGGACCTACCCTCCCACTGATGCCAGATAAGGCAATCCTCTGCTACATATACATAGGTAGCTGGAGCCATGGATCCTTCCATGTGCACTCTTTGGTTGGTGGTTTAGTCCCTGGGAGCATAACACATGAATGTTCCTATCTAAAGGAAATACAAAGACAAAAACTGGAGCAGAGACTGAAGAAAAGGCCATCCAGAAGCCTCCCCACCTAGGAATCCATCCCACCTGCAGACACCAAATGCCGACACTACTGCTGATGCCAAGAAGTGCTTGCTGACAGAGTCTGGTAGAGCTGTCCTCTGAGAGACTCTGCCAGCATCTGACTAATATAGATGCAGATACTCACAGACAACCATTGGACTGAGCCTGGGGACCTAATGAAAGAGTTAGAGGAAGGTCTGAAGGAGCTAAAGGGGACTGCAACCTCACAGGAATAATAACAATATCTACTAGCCAGACCTAGGGAATGAATCTAGGAAGAGTTGGGAAGTGATCTAAGCTTGTTGTACAAACCTCTCAAAAAACTAATAAAAATCATTACTAGCAAGTATTGTCACATTTTTCAATTTATGTGTGTATGAGTGTGTACCAACATGTCTGTGCACCACAGTGTGTACAAAGATGCCAGAGAATATCCTGGGAAAGTCAGTTCTCTCATTCCACCATGTAAATCCTGGGAGTCAAACTCAGGCTGTGAGGCTTGGCCTTAGCAACCTTTACCCATGGAGCAATCTTACTAGCCTTCTCCCAAAGTCTTGAAATTCATATAGAATCCACAAAAAGGGCCCAATTACCCACAGCAACTCTGAGCAGAAAGAATAATGCTAGAGATATCATAATACCTGTTCTTACATTGCAAAGCCTCAATAATAAAAATAGCATGGATATAGAAAGGGAAAAAAAAGACATGTGTTCCAAAAGAATAGACCCAAAAATAAATGCACACAGTGATAATAACCACCTAAACCTGTCAGATAAATATGTCAAAAACATGCAGAAAAGATAAGCTCTTTAACAAATGGTGCTGGGAAAACTGGATTTCCACACTTAGAAGAATAAAACTAGATCGATATCTTTTTTCCCTGCACAAAAATCAATATGGATCAAATATCTTAATGTAAGACTTGAAACTGGGAAATTGCTGGAGGAAAATACTTCAAGATATAGGTATCCACACACTCTGTACAAAGGGTCCCAAATTACATTGTGGAATTTTATTTAGATTTAAAGAAATATGAAATCATGACATTTTCATGAAGTGGATGGAGGTCACTGTGTTAAGCAAAATAAACAAGACTTGGAAAGAAAAGCATCACATGCTTTCTCTCATATGCAAAGCCTAGATTCAAAGTGGTTTGTGTGTGTGTGTGTGTGTGTGTGTGTGTGTGTGTGTGTGTATGCGTACACGTGCCTGTGTGCATTGTATGTGTCTGTGTGTGATATGAAACTAGAAATGGAACATGAAAAAGAAGAAAGATTGATACAAAATGGGGAAGGAACTAAAATAAAGATAGTATGTGAAGATCAATTAAACTTGGAATGCTTTAAAAGGCATACTAGGCTCCTGTCTATAAGCATAACAGAGTATCATTAATAGTGACAGGGACTGGTTCTTGTCCATGGGATGGGTCTCAAGTTGGGCCAGTCATTGGGTTGGCCATGCCATCAGTCTATGCTCCATCTTTGTCCCTGAACTTTGGGTTGAAGGTTTTGTGGGTAAGTTGGTGTCCTTATCTCTCTACTGTGAATCCAGCCTTGTTATAGGAGATGACTGTAACTGTCCTCTGAGAGGTTCTACCCAGCAGCTTACTGAAACAGATACAGAGACCCACAGCAAATACTAGACAGAGCTCAGGGTCTCATAGAAGAGTTGGGGGGAGGATTGAGAGACCCAGAGTGGATAGGGACTCCATAAGAAGACCAATAGAGTCAACTAGTCTGGACCTTGGGCGCTCCCAGAGATTGAACCACCAACCAAAGAGTGGGCGTGGGCTGGACCTAAGCCTGCAGCACATGTGTAGCAGAGGTGTAGTTTCTATACGGGTCCCCCAACAACTGGAGCAGGGGCTGTCTCTGACTCTGTTGCCTGTCTGTAGATCCTGTTCCCTTAACTGGGCTGCCTTGTCTGGCCTCAGTGGGAGAGGATGTTCTTAGTCCTGTGGCTTGATGTGCCAGGGTTAGTTGGTACCTAGGAGGGAGCTCCCCCTTCTCAGAGGAGAAGAGGAGGAAGGAATAGAGGAGGGACTGTGGGGGAGGGGGCTGATGGGCTGCTATCTGGACATAAAGGAATAAATAATTAATGAAAAAAATGTTTCAATAAACAAAAACAAATAAAAGACCCAACATAAGAATACAATGTAATACAATCAATACAAAGCAAAATGTAAAATCATCTCACCATAAGCAGTCCAAAAGATAAATCCTCAACAGGCAAATGCACATAAAGATTTTTTTCCAAATTATCAGTAAATAATGTAATGTTATATGTAAGTTCGTTCTTTTTATTTGTTGGCTCTAGATGTTATTTTGAATGGTATGTATGTACATTACATATTCTTGATTGATTTTTAAGAGCCGTTGATATCTCCATCTGTTCAGCTGAGAAGTTCCGTTGGTTTTTGTTGTTGGTTGCTTTTCCTCTTTGCAGGCTCTGCTGCTAAGCGAGTAGCATTCATCATGGCAGTACTTCTTGCTCCAGGGGTTACTTTCATTTTCTCAGATACTAAAATCCTTAGTGTGGCTTTCTTTCATATGCTATACACTGAGTTATTTATATGATTTGTTCATTTGTTTGAGACAGGGTCTCACTATATAACCTATGCTGGCTTCCACTTAATAAATTCATTTTACATTCTAGAAAACCAATTCACTTCCTTTTAGATTTTTAGGTCCCCCAGTTCAAGTCATTCAGCGGCAAAGATTCTAGAATTCCTGCTCATGGTCATGTTACATGACCTCGAGCAAGCTGTCTTGAAGCTGGGAGGAAGGATAAGCCGGACCTCAGGATTGGTTTTTAGGTCTAGGCAAATTCTTGGTTGTGGGTCCTAACTATGGGCACTATAAATGTTTTTGATTTGAGATTCTGTGAATCCCCTGCCCTCTCCAATGTATGTTATAATTGATGATTCTCCGAGGTCCGATTTTCATCTCTTCTCAATTTTACTTTTCTTTTTTCTTCTTTTTTCCATCTAAGATATGATTCATACATTCAAGAACACTCCACTGGCCATAACACAATTGCATGTCCACACTAGCAAAAGACACTGGGCATCAGCATTCTAGACAAATCTCCGTAAAAGAAGCAAAGAGATGTTACTGAGGGCTTGCTATATCCAAAGTCTCCCCCCCCCGCCCCAGGGAAGACAATTCCAGAACGCCTGTAGTTGTGAATCCAGGCCTTTGTCCTAGATTTCTAGATAATCCTCTTCAACAGGTCCAAAAAGTGCCTCATGATTCCACAAGCACACACCAAAGCACAAGCAGTGCCTCTCCCTTTTTCCTGTATCCCATTTGTAACCTCAGAAAGAAAGCAATGCCCTCACAACGGAAGTGTCCCTTTAGAGAGGGGGAACTGATACTAATGGAGGAATTCCTGGTCCAGAGCCATTTTTTAAATGCTAATTCCTAGATTCCCTGACCTGGCCACAGGGTGAACCCATTCCACAGAACACAGTACTGGTCCCCTGGAAGGGCTGTTACATTCTGTGTCTGTCACACCCAGTACATTTGTTCTCTGAGATTCCCTTTTGCCGGCTATGCTCTGCCTTGTGGCTACATCCCATGTGCGAACTGCAGGGATGCCCTTATAAAGCATTGTAGATTTGCAGCCCACTCACCTCCGGTCCAGAACTCTGGTCGAAGGGTTTCTTGGGGAATTAGGTGGAAAGCAAGCATAGCGCTTGCTGGCCAGGCTTGTGTTGCTTTGAAAACACAATTTCCTGAGACACTTAACAGGCTTTTAACCCTACGTGTTTTCATGAGTTCCAGATGCAAGGATCCACAGCCAAGAATCTTGCCTAAACTTAAAAACCACTCCCCAGATCCTGCCTATCCCTTCTCCCAGCTTCAGGACAGCTTGCTTGAGGTCATGAGTAGGAAGACGTAATTCTAGAATCTTCGCCGCTGGAGCGGCTTGAACTGTGTGACCTAAAAGTCTAAAAGCAAGTGAATCATTTTAATGTAATGTAAACTTATTCAAACACATTGACTTCGCTGGCTTCGTGTTCTATAGCACGGATAGTGTTATGCTCTTCCTCTGGAGGCTTCTTCTGAAAGAAGAGGTTGGCATTACTCGGTGACCACAGTAAACTGACATTGGGTATGTCTGAGAGTAGTCTTTTCCTAATGTCTTCAACATTATATGTGAATTTGGCTAGATTTAAAATTGTAGGACCAATGGGAGGCACTTTTCCTTTCCTTTATGGCTTTAAAAATAATAATTCTTTCTTTTCTGGCTTGAAATATTGTTGAGGATTTTTAAGTTAACATTACCCCTGTTCTTTTCCTTTTAGGGCTTATTAGATGTTTCTCTGTGTGGTTGTCCTAAAACGTGATGAAATTTCTCTTGTTTGTCCTCTTTAAAACTTCTATCTCAGAAGGCAGAAATCATCCATCTTTTGCTTCCTATCTTGTATTTAAATGGTCAAAGTTAAGCATTATATGTGCCACATTCAGCATCCAAGAGCTAAGCATGCAGTTCAGTATCTTCACACAGTGAATACACTTGTATCTGACCACTCAACTCAAGATATACACAACACCACAGCCTGCTTAGCCTGTCCTCCTGGTACTGTCAGAAGCTACACCCACTGAGTCTCACCGACATGACTACCTAACATGACCTGAACCAGGACACCACCAATACACAAACCAAAGTGAACAGGGGAAAGACTGTGAGGCAACAAACCTATCCAAAGAACTGCATGCAACTGAGGAATGCTGAGAGTGGGAGAGATAGTCCCCCAACCCAGGGAGATGCACAGCAATTAGTTATCCACCACCAAATGCCCAGCCATTACACAGACTGAGCAGGAGATATATATGTGCATATATACATA
This sequence comes from Hylomyscus alleni, assembly GCA_019843855.1. NCBI lineage: Eukaryota > Metazoa > Chordata > Mammalia > Rodentia > Muridae > Hylomyscus > Hylomyscus alleni. The sequence goes on from JADRCC010565277.1 coordinate 9,358, forward strand.
TATATATATCATATATATGTACATATACATATGTATCTCATATATCATATATATATATATATATATATATGTATATATATATCCGTAAATTTGAAAGAGAGCAAGGAGGGGCATATGAGAGGGTTTGGAGAGAGGAAAGGTAAGGGGGTTATATTATCTCAAAAAAATAAAAATAATAATAATAATAATAAGGTAAAGACATCCCCGAGATCCCAGAAGAGAAACAATTTTAACTTCTATCATCATTTATTAGCTTTTTATACTTTTATATAAATAACATAATAATGTGCCCTCTTGGGTGTTTTCCATTTGCCATTGTCTTCTGTCAGACTCATGAATCTTGCAAGAGGAAAATGGTTTTCTATTTTCGTGGCAGTTTAGCACTCCATTGACTCTTGTGACTCTTGTCTTCACTTATTCTAGTTTCTCTTTTGATGGGTATTTGAAAGGCTTCCGCTTGGGACTATTATAAATATCACAACAGGACTTTTTTTCACATCTACTAAAATGCACATATGTGTGCACTTAGATTGAGTACGAACCCAGGAGCAAGATTTCTGAGTTGCCATATATGCATAGAATTAGCTCTAGTGGCTATTGTCAAACAATCTACTAAAGTGGCTGAATTCATTTAGACTCTTGCCAACAATATGCAAGGATTAAATTGTAACAAGATGTTGAAGTCTGCTAATTTTGCATGGTGGATACATAACGTTTATTGAATTATTGTTCAATCCTTTATGTTTGAAAGACTCCAAACTTTTTTGTATAAGTAAAACTTTTGAAACTGAAGGTAATTACAGAAAGAATGTTCACTACAGTAAGGTTAGATTACTTGACTGCCCCTCCCCTCCTGTGGCAGGATATATACATAAAGTGTAAGAAGTACAGAGGTACTGATTAGTTGGACTTAGGGTTCTTTGACATAAGAAAATGCAGAAGAAACTACATGAATAAGTTCAAGTTCTACTCAAGGCTCCTCTAAATTTCCTTTTAGTTGCTCTATACTTCAAATTAACCTGTTAGTTGGATCCTTCAATGGCCCACTCTCCCCCACCCTCAAAGCATTTATAGGAAACCTAAGAGGAAAAAAACTGAAGGGAATTCTGGGAGTGGTGGGAAAGCACGGAGAGTAAAGAAAAAGAGTTCAAACAGAGGAGTAATTCCTAATCTAGCAGACTGCATCATCGGTGCCTGCGTGGAGCAAAGGGTGGGATGAGGAATCTGTGAGCTCCATGCCTTGAACCAGAACAGGAATGTGGTTGTCCAGCTGAAAGAAAGTACCGTTCTGTGTATATTAGTCTCGCAGTGAGCACGTTTACAGTGGACTTTACGTTCTGGTAAGAGCAGAGCCAATAGTTATACTTGGATCAGCATGTCCTGGGTAAACCCTTGGAACGTGTTCCACAAACAAGCTTTCGTGATGATGCTGGTGAGCAGCCAAGTTTGGGAACCACTAATATGTAATCTTTTGTATCACTGAATTTTGGCCTATAGACTTAAATAATTGAAAGTCACTAAACCATGGATACTTCTGGCTTTTTCTTGGATGTCGAGAAAAGTTCATTCAGGGGGCATGGGTTCATTTGGACCTGCAGACAAGAAGTGATTTTCTACGATGTGAGAGCTCTGCTGTGTTCAGTTGCAGCTTGGTAATAATGAGCTGACCCACACCACTCTGCCCATAAGAAGCCAGCACTGCTAACCTCAATTCTAGAACAGAGTGTCTGTTTATTAAAAAGCTGCCAGGTGGCACTGTGCCTTTCAACAATTATGTATTTTGTTGGTCACTTCCTAGTGCTTTCCAGGAAAGCTGAAGAGAACATTGGATTAAAAAAAAAACTAACAGTGAGATGGTTAAATTAGGTGTACCTCATTCAGTGTTCCAGAGCATTTGATCTAGTACTACAAACATTGATATAGTACTGCAAATATTTCTGTCCCATTCCAAAGCAGGACATTTTATTCCATGTGACCTACTAGGAAAATCTAACAAAATTACTTTTTTACTCACATCAAACAAATAGTCACTCTTTGTTCCTTTTTTTCTTTTCCCTGTATTTTTCTAAAGATTTGGAAATCCTTTCTATTTCTTCTAATACAAAGATCCATACAGTGTTACTGTGCGCCTCCTTCACAAGGCATAATGTTTTAGATACTGAGTACTTTGACATATAGTAAAAGATTTAGTGTTGGCAAAACTCCAGTGTAGTAAAAGTCATGATCCACTTTTAACATCTCAGAAAACGAAGTCTCAGTGAGGTCACCCTGCCTGGCAAACCATGTGAGAGGCTGTAGCTACATGAGATCCTGGCTCACTGGGCAGGTCTTAGGGTATGACTCCTGCCACAGTATGAGTAGTTTTAAAATTGTGTTCTCTGGAACCTTAGCATTCCTCCAGTGATCCACAAATGTTAAGATAAATTTTTCTTTAACTATTATAAATCAAACTTTAATGAGGCAAATATTGCTATCCATTAAGTAGTACAGCCAGGCTCATTGATTTTTGTGTCCTACAATGAAGTAAAAGTTCGTCTATAAACTACATTTAAACTTTGTCTAAATGTGCTGATAACCGGAGTTATGTGCCTATGCCATTCAACTCTAAAGCCATCACCCAGTTTAATGTAACACATCATGGCCACATTTCATCATCTACTGTGCAATCCTCAGCCCCATTTACTGGCTATAACAGCAGAACTGGACACAGCTGTCTACCCCTCCATTCTCTTTCCATTTTTGTATTTTTATTTATTTAGATGGTATTTATTTTGTGTGTTTTAGTCAGTATTGTGTCACTACAAAGAGATCTCATGACCACAGCAATTTTTACAAAAGAAAGCATTTCATTGGGGCTGACTTCCATTCAGAGATTTAGTCCGTTGTCATGATGGCCGGAGCATGGCAGAATACAGGCAGACCCAGGGTTAGAATGAGAGTTCTACATTTGGATGTGCAGGCAGGAAGAGAGAGACACTGGGTCTGGCTTGAGCACTTGAAACTCCAAAGCCCACCCTCAGTGACACACTTGTCTCAACAAGGTCTTAAACCTTGACAAGTAGCACCACACCCTAATGACCAAGTATTCAAACATATGAGCTTATTGGGGCAATATCTAGTCAAAACACCACAATGAATATGAGTGGTTTGCTCTCATGTATGTCTATATTCGGTATACATGTGTTCCAAAAATTGTACATATGACTGGTACCCCGGAGAGGTCAGATGAGAATGTCAGATCTCTTGAAACTAGAGTTATAGTCAGTTGTGAGCTGTCATGTTGGTGCTGGGAATTGAACCCAGGTCCTCTGAAATAACAGTATGTACTCTTACCCACTGAGCCATCTCTCCAGCCCTGTCCTTCCTTTCTACATATAGTGTCTAGGGCACCGTGGTTTCCCCCCGCTTGGTCCTTCTCAGTTGTCATTGCTAATTCTTTCTCCCATGTCATGTTGTACTACTACCAAGATTTCCATGTTGTCTCCTTTTTGCTATAATCATCTGACACAGTCATGTCTTTCACCTATATGCCATCAAGCTTCCAAATCACATCTCTGGTCCTGACACCCATAGGGACACTAGACTTAAACACCCCACTGCCTGTCTGAAAGCTTTGCTTGTTTAATCACCAACATCTCAAACTCCAACCAGCAAGCTTCTCCACCTACAATTTCTCTGGTGCTCTGACAGCAACTTCATCTCCTTCAGCTATCTACAGCACAAATCTTAACATTACCCTTGATTAGTGTGTGCTTCATAGTCTACAATCCAATTCTCAGAAAACTCTGTGGAGTTTGTCTTTAAAATGCAAAGCACGACCAATTCTTTCTCTTCTTGATGACTCCCTTGTCCAGATCACCATCACCTGCTCCCTATTGCAATAGACCACTAAGGGCATTCATCCCCACCTACCCAGTGCCACGCTTCTTTGACCCCCACAGAATACTCAGTAGATGACCCAGAATAACCTTGTTAAAGGGTAAGGCAACTCATGTCCTTCTGCTGGTGCGCTCTAGATGTCCTGTCTTTCCTATGGCACCTCTGACCTCCCTACCGGCTCCCTTAACGCACTCTGCAATGGCCACACAGATCCCCTTGCTGGTCTTCCATTGACATTCATTCCTGCATTAGGCCTTTATGCTGGATGTCTTCTCTTCCTGGAAACCAACAAATTCAAGTCTTTTGTCTAGTGTCAACTAATTGAGGTTTCCCCTAAGCTACCCTTTTGAAAACTGCAACCACTACATATTCTTCCCTGCATTTCTTACTCTCATTTACCTAGAACATACCATCTTGGAACCCATGTGTGGATTATGTATTGTTTCTGTATCTCATTAGATGTATGCCCCATGAGGGTAGAGAGTATCAGTCAATGAATGGAGTAGGTTATAATGAGTTAAAAACTTACAAAGTGTCTGTCTCATAACAAGCAATCTGAAAATATTTGCCTACCAAATGCTTTTTGTTTTACAATTCCAGATAGTTTTGCCATCTCTCAGTAGCACAAATAGCTTGATATAGTTGCTCAGAAAAATAGGACATCTACTCCCAATTGAAGAGCTCTCCTGCTGTATATTTCTGGTTGTGTATATGAGAATATAAATACTTATAAACAGCCCTCAAATTTTAAAAGTTCCTTCCATCAACTTAAAAATGGGAGCTATTATTTTAAATACATTTCACTTAAATCATGCACATTTTTCAACATTATTCAGTACATTTAAATCCATCTTTATAAACTATGATGTTTTAACCCAAGAGCAGCATTATTTCAGGAAAAAAATATAAAAATCTTGAAGTCAGTTTGTGGCTTTACCAATTAATGGCTATGTGAGAATAATTATAATGTATTTGAATTATTCATCAATTATTAAGAATTTCAAGTCAGTGACAGCTGACCACTGAAGCATTCAGGGGCCCTCCAGACCACAGAAAAATTACATAAACAATTTGGCAATCAGTTTTGTCATTTGCAAAACTTGTGAAAACTTATGGCATATTTTATGAGTGACATATTTTTCAAAGTCACTTATCATGATGCTATGTAAACATACTGTACAACTCAATAGCACTTTTGATACTAGACTTTAGGGTCCCACTGACTGCAACTGATAAAACACTACACTTTGACATTTAGCAGATTAGAAAGTTTTAAATGCTTTTGTCTAAAGTTATAGCTGGTGACTAGAGGGTAAATGACAACTGAACTGTATGTGCTGAGCATGGGAAACTAAGATAAATAGATAAATGAGCATAACAGGAAGAGTGCAGTCAGAACTTATCATTATTCCTATTTAACAAGATGTTTTAATGCTCTGCCTTGTTTTCTCCATTTACACAAATAAGGGGACTTAACTAAGAAGCTTGAAGGCTTTGTTGCCCCTCAAAACCCAAACAGCAAAAGAAGAACACAAGATATGGCAGACATGACCTCATTGAAAATGCACTTCAAGTTCCAGTCCTTGGGTTTAATTCAGATGCGGGAACTACCTCTGACTGGTGTATTATAGCAATTGAATATAAAGAGAATTATTTGGGCAAACTAAAGCCTGAACAACCATTATTCACTTAGAATAAATGATGTCTGATTAACAGGCTTTGGTCATCTAAGTGATCCTTCTTATTGGAACAATTTAGAGACAAAATTGGAAATTAGAAATTTGACTGAGAAGATGTGAACCAGCACTAAAGAT
>JADRCC010565279.1:0-17361 GCA_019843855.1 Hylomyscus alleni
CTCGTCTATTAGGAAAAAAATATGTACAATATGATAGATTTTTTTTGAAGGCTACTTAGGTAATTTGTAAAAGTGTAAGTAGTTTGATAATTTGTATCAAATAACTTAAAATGCTTCTTTGAATGGGTGTTGCTTTGGTACTTCTCCTGTGAAACAAACAATTCCATCTTTGTAACATTTTCACAGAAGCAATTCTAGATACTTAACATTTTATACATGAAGATGGAGACATAGTTCAGTGATGAAATGCACTTTAGGTTCAGTCTCCAACCAAAACCACCATCAAAAGTAAATATGTGTAACTGTAAGTAAAACAAGAACAAAATATTGCACAGGTACTGGTTGGCTTTGTGTGTCAACTGGACACAAGCTAGAGTCCTCAGAGAGGAAGAAGCCTCAGTTGAGGAAACCTGCACGAGACTCAGCTGTAATCAGTGGAGGAGGGCCCAACCCATTGTGAGTGGTGCTGTCGCTGGGCCGGTAGCTCTGGATTCTGTAGTTCTCTTATATTTTTGGTTGTGAGCCTAGCCTTTAATGGCTGAACCATCTCTCCAGCCCAGATTCTGTAGTTCTCTAAGAAAGCAGGCTAAGCAAGCCATGAGAAGCAAACCAGTAAGCAGCCTCACCCCCACCCCACCCCCCTATAGCCCTCTGCATTAGCTTCTGCCTTCAGGTTCTTGCACTGAGTTTCTGTCTGAATTCTTTTGATGATAAACAGCAATGTGGAAGTGTAAGCTGAATAAACTCTTTCCTCCCCAGCTTGCTTTTTTTGGGTCATGGTGTTTTGCTGCTGCAATAGAAACCCTGACTAAGACAGGTATGTTTTTTTGAAGAGGTTAACTGTAGAAGAGAATACTCTCAGTCTATATTGTATGTATTTCAGAGCATCTGAAGATTACTTGAGCTTTTTCTGAGGCATGCATTTGAATGATGCTCTTTGAAAAGTAAACGTGTGGGAGGAAGCGACTTTTGTTGATTGGTGACTATAGCCAGCTGCCCAGTCTCTGTGTCAGTTTTTATTCCTCTGCTTTTTCTCACATAAACACCCAGGGGAGGCTCTGTGCTATTTTGGTACTGGTTGAAAGTGTTGGGGATTCAGTCATACCCGTGCAAATCCCCCTATTCTATTCTCACTGCTTGCCTCTGTATCATGGTGTTATGTAATTTCTTTTCTATTTTCTTTTTTTTTAAAACTAGTCCTGTGACCTTAGAACATTTCTTGATGAGCTTGGTATTTATAAAGGCTTTATCTGGTTAGCAGTTAGTACCTTTGCATTGGACCTTCCTTTGGAAGGGTGTAGCCCCTCCTACAGTGTAAGCTGCTCTGAGGATGCCAGCTGCACCTGCACGCCTTCCTCCAGGTGTGCTGCTTTTATCTAGGTCTTGGCTGAGTGGATTCAGCCTTCGGTCTTTGAACATTTGAAATGCAATTCTAATAACTTGAGTGTACTTATCTAATAAAGTTATAATACTTAAAGGGAAAGTATTAAAATGCAAAACACTTTTTTATATTTTTAAATGTATAACATTTAAAACTGCCTACCAAATTTATGGATGTCTCTCTAGAATCATTGTGTTACCCATCTGCTTCTTTTGAGATGCTCACATGTCAAATAATATATTGTTAACTTGTTCAGACTCTCAATCAATCCTTGATGTGTTCATTATTTTTTTAAGCAAATGTTTCATCCATAGTACTGTTTTAAATGACTATATTATGCTTTTATTTCTTTGTTATATCGATGGTGTAGGATTTCAGTTTTGTTCTCAGTAATGCTACACGAGCATTCCTGTACGTGTTCACTAATACATACACATACATACACTCACACACACACACACACACACACACACGCACACACACTCATGCACACACAAGCACATGTTAAATATATCCAAGTACAATATTTTGGCCATGGAGATACTTGTTTGGAACATAATTATGATAATTCCAAATTGCTTTTACTTTAAAATGTTCATATGTGTATTTGCAAATATGTATACACATTTCACGTGTACATGATATATATGTATTTAAATTTTATAATTAACATTGTAATAAATACTTTATGCCCAATTATATTTACTTTTTGTTTTTAATATTATTTTTATAATATATTTTAATAATATTATTTTATCAATAGTGGCAAAATTACTGATTTAAAGTGTAGATTTTTTTTTTAGTCCACTTCCCTTATCTTTATATTTTTTTCTTGAATTCTAATTTAGATTGAAAGCTAAAGAATACAAAGAAATTAGGGAACCAGTGAAATAACATAGACAGCAATCCTTGAAACCTGATGACGATGGAAGAAGGCTGAATTCATTTCTGAGTATCTTAAATTTTTTTTAGCAAACTTAATATTATTTAAAATAAAGCTTTTATGTCCATTATTCCTATCTATTCTCTTAATGTGTGTGTCCTGGCTTTAGTTGGACTTTTTGTAATTTATTAATTTTCATAATTTTTAAGGTAGATTCCCTGTAATAGCACTAGTTTCCTCAATTTTCACTTCTAAGGAGATGCTTTAGATTCAAAAGACAGACAATATTACTTCTCCAATTTGTTATCTAAAAATATAAGCATAAAAATCCTACCATGGAACTGAACTTCACCAAGTTAAGATAATGATAGTAGTAAAAGCTAACATTCTAAATTTAGTAAGAAAGTAAACAACTAAACACTTATGAAAGGTCAGATTTTATAATTGTAGGTTAAGAGTGCAGTGAAACCAGAGAACTGGTCCCCTCCATGAGTAAAAAGAACTCATGTTTGGGGGTCAAACGGCTGAGCTATCTGTGGGGTGGGGGTTAAAATACTAGGAAAGGGAGCAGACTCTCTGACTTGAGGATGGAGTTTTTGAGCTGATACAGTTCAATGACAGAACTTAGGAACGTGTGGGAAAGACTCTGGGTACATATTCAGCATATACCTATCGGAATAAACAAAGATGAGATTTTGTTTTTATACTAACTCTGCTGAACAGAATGCTATGGAACATAGTTTGACATTCATAACTATGTTTTGATTCTGATGGTAGTCTATAGAGCATTTAAGGCATGAATTATGTATTGTTGCCAGTTTGCAGCCAGAACTCCTTAAAGCTAAATGAGTGTATCATTTGTACCTAGTAAGTTTCAGGCAAACTTAAGTTCAAATGATTTGAAGGTATTTTCAGTAATCGTTTATTGTGGTCATCCTTATTATGCCGTTTGGGATCAACATCTCAAGAAAGAACATACTGTGTCCAAGCTCGGCAGCGCATGCCTTTAGTCCCAGCACTCAGCAAGCAGAGGCAGGCAGGTCTCTATGAGTTTAAAGCCAGCCTGGTCTACAAAGCTCTAGGATAGCCAGGGATGTTACACAGAGAAACACTGTCTTGGGGGTTGGGGGTAGGGAAAACAGAAGAGAAAAAGAACATGCTGTGGTGAAGTACAGTGGACAATCACACATTATATGTCCTGGTGTGGAACTAATTATATAGTGTTCAGTCATTACATTGTACTGTATTGTATTGGATGCTTTAATATAGTTTGACCTGGTTGGTATGTTATAACCTAACTGAAGAATGCTATAGTTTTACTTAATGCTAAGATATGTTTTAATAAGATTGAAGCCAAAAGTTTAATTAAGTGAAAATGTACTTGATATTCTATTAACTGGCAAGTTGAAGCCATCTATCTAATTAAATGTAATGTTTTAGAAATAATGCCTTGAGGGACTGGGTGTAGTGACACACACCTTTATTTAATCTCAGCCCTTGCTTCCCAGAGACAGGTGGATCTCTGAGTTCAAAACCAGTCTCGTTTAAATAGAGAGCTCCAGGCTAGCCTGAACTACATGGTGATACCTTATTTCAAAAAGGGACAGGGGAAAGGGGAGAGAAGGGGAGAATTTGCCTTGATAAAATGTTAAAAGAATTGTAGAATTGTATTTAAACTAATTTAAACCTCAACCTTCAGCCTTAAGGATTTTAATTGTTTTAGAAATATTCAATAGTAAGCAAAATAAAAGGAATCACATAATTTTTAAAGTTATCCAAACTCTGAACATGTAGAGACAACTATATAACATGACTACCACCCCTACCTCCTCACCCCCTTCCCCCTCTGCTTCCTCTTCCTCCTCCTCCTGTTTGCTTGTTCTTTGTTCTTTGAGATGGGCTCTTGCTCTGTCCCTAAACTATCCTGGAAATTGCAGTGTCTTTGCCTTAGCCCCCGAGTATGGAGTTGACAGTCTTGAACCAGGCTCAGGCTACAAAGTCTTTTATGTCTGTTAATGCATTCCTGTGTAAGGTACGCACATATATTAGAGTATACCTGCAAAGGTCTACCTTGGGTCATTTATTACAAATCTTCCTTCCTGGCATTGGAGACATGATCTCTCACTGAGGCCTTGTGGCTTGTGCTTTAGGCTAGACTTTTCTAGCTAGGGAGCTCTAGGGATGTTCCTGTCTTGCCTCTGCAGCACTAGAATTACAAGTGTGTGCCACCATACTCAGTTTTTTTATGTGAGAACAGGAGATGTGGCACTACACACTTTATTGACTGGGTTCTCAGTTTTGTAATCTTGTAATGTTACAGTCATTCTTATTGTAAAAGTTTGTGTGTAATAATTTTTCTACTTTTTTTCAATTGGTAACATAATATTCAGGTTTGTACAATCACAGAAATGGTAAATACTAAGGTTATTGGTGTGAATTATTTCTTTAAAATGCTTTGCTACACAGAACAATTTTTGAAACTGTAAGTGGAGCTTAAGAAATTTCTGTATCAGGATATTTACTTAAATTAAAATAGAATCTGGGACTCTTGCACAGACATGCAGCCCCAGCATTTGGAGGCAGAGGAAGGATTAAATAGAAGATATTTGGGAATTGTCATGTTTTAGAGTATTGGATTTAAGAAGGATCCTGGTGGTGGTAGTGCTTGGGAGGCAGAGGCAGGTGAATCTCTGTGAGTTCCAGGACTGCCTGGTCTACAGATGGAGATCCAGGACATCCAGGGATACACAGAGAAACCTTGTTTCAAAAGAACCAATGAGAGAAGGCGGAGAGGAACTGACTTTTGCAAATCCATAGTGTTTTTGAATAAGTTGTATGTGTTGTTTTGATTCTTTAGTTCTTACTTGATCCTGACTATTAAATTGTATTTTTTTTTTTTAAGATTATCTTTCTCAAGGAATAGATCTTTCTGGAATAGAAGTAATAGAGAATGATCTACTCTTTATTGCAAGAGCTCGACTTGAAGTAGAAAATCAAGCTAAGCGTCTGCTGGAGCAAGGTGTGGAGACCCAGGTAATAAATGCAGAGAGACTGTTGGCATATAAATGCTCATTCAGTTTTGGGTTCAAGGTCATACATAGGTGAATTTTATCACAAAGGAGCTGTGTTGCAGAGTAGAGCATGTTTAAATACAGGGAAACAACATATCTTTATGTATTTAATTCTGAAATACACCCAACTGTATAGCATAAGTATACATAAGTTTTCTACTGTATAATATAAGTAAAGTACATTTTTATGTGATGTTCACACACACACACACACACACACACACACATCCCTGTGGAGCATTCCAGTGTTGTCTGAGGTATATTTCAACAATATAGTAAGGTTAGTTGTACTATCTTTACATGTTATATAGATGAAACAGTTTGACGAATTTGTTAGAGATCATAAGGTAGTAAATGAAACGGTTTGAATCCACATAGTTTTTATTAGTTAAATTTATACTTAGACAACTTGTACATATGTACAACACATACTGATCTCTCACCTCCAACTCCTTTTTAACAATCTTTTTCTCACATTCATGTCTTGGTTTTGCTTTGGGACTAACTGAGAGTAATCAGGGTGGTCTGTGTGGCCATGTGTTTGGAGCTGTCTATTTGAAGGTCATGCATGCACTTAGTAGTGGTTCACAAGTAAAGACAGTGACTTCTTCTATCCATGAGTAACCAGTAGTTCAGTGGTAGGTTAGGCCTTAGACTGATTGTTGATAGGGCTGCTCTTGTGAGGCGCAGTGTGGGTGATGTGCATGGATGACTACAGTGGTTGGGTCTAGTCAGCAGGAGGTCAGTTTCTGATAATTGACATTTTCTTTAACTCTAGAATTTCAACAGGAGTTCTATATTTGTACCATCTCCTTTCACCCCTTCTAACTCAATTGTTTACTCCCTCTCAAATTCATGACCTTTAAATATTATTGCTACATGCAAGGTGCTTGCATGTGAGTGCATTCAAACCTATTGAATCCATTTAGCATTGCTCCTATATACATGAATTTAGAGCTTGCCATTTGGAATTGGATAAACTGTTCGGGAGCTCATTCCTGAAGAAAATTGATTCTCCCTTCTCAATAGCCATTGGTTGTCTGTAGCTCTTTATCTAGGACTAGGGACATAATCAATTTCCCATTTCCAAACTGTCACAACAAGTGGCATTATCACAATTCAGGTCTTGTTTAGGCAGCATTATTGTTGAGCATTGATGGATGCAGATTCTCTGTTGTGTCTCTAAAGTATTGTCTAGTAGTAGGTTTTCTTGTTGTCTGGCTCTTAGAATCATTCTGCCTCTGATTCTGTGATTTTCCCTGAGTCTTAAGTGTAGGGGTTGTGCTGTAGCTGTATTATTTGGGGCTGCGCTCTTTTGTACACGTGAATCTTCAGGCTTTCCCCTCACACCAGGAAAGGTAACTAAAGTTTCTCCCAGTAACTACGACAGAGGTAAGAGGAAAAACTAATCTGCTATTGGAACTCTTTATAACTTCTAAGCCTATAATCCAGTACTTAGGAAGGGTGAGACAGGAGGATCTTGAGTTTTAGTTGAGCTTGAGCTATATGTTTTGAGATAAGCCAAAGTTATACAATAAGATGCTGTCTCAAAAGACTAAAACTAGAGCCCAAAATAAAACATGTACTTTTATATGAATGTTACTAGTTGTTTTGTTGACTTAATTTTTTTTTTAAGACAGTGTCCAAGACTGGCCTAGAACTCCTAAGCATATTGTCTCAGCCTCCCATCTGTTGTGATTTCAGAGATGGCCAAGGTCCCAGGTTTGCTGTTATTCACTATGTAGCTACATCCTCATCTCCTTACAATCAAGGTTTTAGAAAGACCAGACTGCTGATGCTGTCCATCTTTCTGACATCTCATGGAGCTGCACAGTTCCTCTCTTGTGGTCTCTATTGTTTTTTGGTTTTTTTTTTCCATAACCCAAGATGAAAATGGATTAACCTCTGAAACTAAGCAAACCCTCAAGTAAATGTTTTCTTTGATAAGAGTTGCTGTGGCAGGGCGTGGTGACGTACGCCTCCCAGCACTTGGGAGGCAGAGGCAGGCGGATTTCTGAGTTCAAGGCCAGCCTGGTCTACAGAGTGAGTCCAGGATAGCCAGGGATACACAGAGAAACCCTGTCTCGAAAAAAACAAAAACAAAAACAAAAACAAAAAAAAAAGAGTTGCTGTGTTGCTGTGGCCATGCCGTCTCTTCACCACAATAGAACAGTAACTACGACAGAGGGAAGGCTAGTGAGAAATGAAGAATCTGAAGTAGTAATTGAGTACTTGGGAAGCTGAGTCAGCCTATGAGTACCAACTCTAGAGAAGTTCCTCTACAAGAACTGGAGGAGTAGCAGCACTGAGGTCCTCTGCCTTCCAACAGTTACCTTGGTGACATTACTGATAATTCCATCATCTCTGCCAAGCTGAAAGGAGATGTGGAATTAACACAGAAAGCCAGGTCTAAGGCAGAGACATACAATTAAATTCAGAAAGACAGGATTCCATAGACATAGTATCAGTATCAGCTTACAGTAAACTCTGTGAACTGAACCCCACTGTCAGCGTGAGCACAGCAGGGCACTATTACTTTAAAATAATTACCTCAGAGGCTGAATTGGTCTCAGTGTTGTGTGCCTGTCTAAATTGATGTTGAAATACTAATCTTTAAGGCGACAGAATAGGGCTGTCTGAGAGGTGACAAGGATGGAACACTCATTACAGGGCACATGTGTCCTTAGGTGCACCTTTGCTCCTCCCACCATATAAATACACAAAGAGATGTCATCTGCAGAGCAAGAAGTTAGAGCTCACCAGACACCCAGTTGCCAGCATTGCCATTTTCAGTTTCTCAATCTCCTGAAATTCTGTTGCTTGCAAGTCACCCTGTTTATAGTTTTCTTATCACAGCCCAATACAGAGACAGCAAACCAAATTATAGTCAGAAGGATACCTAATACATCTAAATAAGACAGATAAATTTGGTGTTAATAGCTAGTGTCAATAAACATGTTCTGCAGAGAGACAATACTGCCATTCATTGAGTAGTACCCAAACTCTGAATCATGCTGAATTACAACAAAATGAAAGGTCCTAGCTTCTGTGTTTCTGAGATTTGTGCAGATAATTCCCCATGAACTCAAAACAGGCGCGAGGATCCAGCCCAGGAATCCATATGCTCCCCACACAGTCACCACACTGTGCACCACTGTTCTCATCTTTGTAACCAAATTTCACTGATTGAACACAGGCTTTGGGCTACAAAATGAGAACTATCTAGTTTAATCTCTTTTTTTTTTCATTTTTGTATTAGATATTTTCTTTATTTACATGTCATATGATTTCTTCTTTCCCAGTTTCCTCTCCAAAAAAAAAAAACCAACAACAAGAACGAACCCCTGTTCCCTCCCCCATCCCCCTGCTCGCCATCCCACCTTCTCCTGCTTACTGGTCCTGACAACACACACAAATTCTTCAACATACTCATTATCTTCATTTAACTCTTTATGCCTGATGCAATGTAAATAGGTGATATATTGTCCTGCGCAGCAAATAATCATGGGCTGTATATACATGTTGAAATACAGATATAACCATCACATGTATAGCTTTGCAGCACTCCTTAGAAGAGACAAAACTAAATCAAGCTCAATGCTGTGCATATACATAGTGCAATTGCATTCATCTGTGAACAAATAATGATATTTGGAGAAAAATGAATAGAACCAGAGACCGTATATTTAGTGAAATAAGTCAGACTCAGAGAAATGAGAATCAGGTTTTCTCTTATATGCAGGCTGTAGACTTAAAATTAGAGATGTATATGCATGCATTTATTTGTTTGTATAGATATGTCTGTATGGTGTAGACGAAATTCAAAGTAATAGAATTGATGTTAATAGATTTTCTTTTTTTATTTAATGTGTATGCTTGCTTAGTCTGCATATATGCCCAAGCACCATGTGTGACTGGTACCAACAGAAGCCAGAAGAAGGCATCACATGCCCTATAACTAGAGTAACAGATGGTTGTGAGCCACCATGTGGGTGCTGGGAATCAAACTCAGGTCCTCTGGAAGAGAAGCCAGTATTCTTAAGATTGATTTATTTATTTATTGTTATTTATGTGAGTACAGTACAGCTGTCTTCACACACACACTGACTAGTAGAGTTCATTGGATCCCATTACAGATGGTTGTGAGCCACCATGTGGTTGCTGGGAATTGAACTCAGGACCTCTATAAGAGCAGTCAGTGCTCTTAACTGCTGAGCCATCTCTCCAGCCCTGAGAAGCCAGTATTCTTAATCACTGACCCATTTCTCTAGCTCCATAAATAAGTTTTCTTAGGAGACACTAAATCATACAAAGTAAAATTTAGCTAAGGGAATACTTCCCCGTCACCCAAAGATACCCAAAATCTAGCAGTCTGCAGCTAGGCCTGTTAAGAGATAAGGGAAATTAAGGATGCTAGCATGTAAATATCTTTTCACCAGGATCCACTTGCCATTAGTCCCATCCCCAAAGAACATGCCTCTGGCAGCTCAAGTGGTCAGTGCAAAGTCACAGCCAATGTTAAGACCTAGGCTGCCATAAAGCCTCCCAGTTCCCTTCCCAGGAAAAATGTAATTATGCCAAACTAGCAAGAAGACCCTAGGTAACAATTTTTGAAAAGAATTAAACTGGGTGTACTTAGAAAATATTTTGGTTCTATCTTTGCTGTGAAAATCTCTCATCTCTTGACGTGACCAGACCAAAAGTATCCTGTTTCTATTTAAATTGTTCAAACTAACCTGGGGCTAGAACCTAAAAGAGATTTAAGGATGACAACATGTGTGGAATGCCTAAAGCTAAAGTGTATCTAAGTTAGTGAGATCACCTATCTAAGGCTGGCTTTTTCTTTGGACATCAGCTACCGTCAGCTACATGCTCCCTCAATCCCACTATTGTAAAGAACTTTTCCTTTATTATTCTCTACGTGTGGAAAGTTATTTCTCACTGGGAAGGTATGCTGTTTCTTTCTTCTTCTTCTTCTTCTTTTTTTTTTTGGTTTTTCGAGACAGGGTTTCTCTGTATAGCCCTGGCTGTCCTGGAACTCACTCTAGTCCAGGCTGGGATCGAACTCAGAAATCCGCCTGCCTCTGCCTCCCAAGTGCTGGGATTAAAGGCGTGTGCCACCACCGCCCAGCTGCTGTTTCTATTACACATATTTAAATGTAGGAAATAAAATTATAAACAGGATTGTGAGGGAAAAAGAAGAGAGACTTCAGAGTACCAAAGAGAACTAGCAGTTGCCTCTGTCCAGTCAGTCCAGACGAGCCACTATAGGAAGAGAAGATTCCGTTTAACAGGAAAATGAAAAGAGCTCTAGAAACTCACAAAGCTCACATTGGGTCGCCTTAAAAATACAGAGAAAGAGACTGGTGATGCAACAGAAGGAAGGCAGGCACTAGATACAACTATAGCTGCACTGCCCCCAGACACAGGGGAGCATGCAGAAGCCTTAACCAAAAGGTAAGACTGCAGGCATACCCATAGTATATGACCAGGCTCATACAAGCTCAAATCCAACTGTAGTTCTAGTGAGACAGTGATTCCTCTAGCAAATGGGTGGGCACCTAGGAGGTCCTTTACTGCAGGACTGGTAGGGGGTTGTTGGCACCATCTTGAGAAAGAAAATACTCTTATAAACTGAACTACTGGATGGGCTGAGAAAAGGAAGCAGGGACTAATCTAGGAGACTGAATTAAATTTCTCACAATTCCAGAGTAAAATAAAGCACCAGGAAGCAACTGTGGAGGGAGTGGGGTCAAGATCCCAAGCAAACCAAAAAGAAAAGCTGCTGGATGCTTAGCTCAAGCAGAAGCAGCACGTACACATGCCCTTCATAGCCAGAAGCAAGTCTCCAGATTAACATTGGAGTTCGATAGTCCTATCCAAAACCAGGTAAAAACACATGAAAATGATTGACCAGTTTCCCTGATGAACTAAGGTATAAAATTTATTAACAAAATATTTACAATTCAAATTCAGGACCACATTAACAACACCATAAACTATGACCAAATTGCTTTCATACCAAGGATATGAGGCTATTTCAATATAGGAAAAAAATCAATAAGTATAACATCATATAGACTTAAACCCAAAATCACACAGTCATTTCAACAGACACCGAGAGACCTTTCCTAAATTACATCTTTCATAAAAGCCCCAAAGGAACTAGGAACCAGAAGAACATACTTAAAGATAAAAAGGACTACACATTATAAATCTGTATTAAATATGCTAAATGGGCAAAAGCTATAATCAGGACAAGAGTGCTATATTCTCCACTGTTATTCAATACAGTGCTCAAAGTGTTAGCTAAGGCTAGTTAGCTAGTTAGTTAGAAAGAACTAAAAGGATACAAATAGGAAAGAAAGGAGTATTCCTATTTTCAGATGACATGGTTCCATACTTAAAAAGACTCTTACAATGCCAGGAGAACACTCTTAGACTTGATACATACTTTCATCAAAGGAGTGGGATACCAAATTAACATGGAAACATCAATAGCTTTTCTGTAGGCCAGTAACAAACTTGCTAAGAAAGAGTTCAAAAAAATGTTTTCATTTGAGTGTCAAAAAACATCTATGAATGAATCTAACCAAGGAAATAAAAGACCTCTACAATGAAAACCTTAAAACACTAAAACGAATGAATGAAGGAATAAATAAATAAATAAATAAACAAATAAATAAAGGAAGATACCAGAGGATAGAAAGACTTCCCAGGCTCATAGATTAGATCTAATACAATCCCTATCAAAATTCCAATTTCATTCTTTACAAAACTAGAAAAAAGAACCCTAAGCAGCAAAAGCAGTGTTGCAGATGTCCCCGCATTTGATCTCAAACTGAAGTCTCTAAGAGAAGGCATGCCAAAAGATAGACACAAGCAAGGACTACCTGAAAGAGACCTTAGGAACACAGCAGAAAAACACATGGGCTTACATAAAACAGTTAAGCTCTAACTTTATCCTCTGTCCACACACAGAGTGAAGAGGACTTAAGAAGAAATACAAATAGCAACAGGTATTAGAAAATGTGTCCAGCATCCTCTGCCGCAGGGCCCTGCCATTAAGTTGTATTGGAATTCCATCTTGTCTCTGTCAGAAAAACTATCATAAGGCAACAGATGACAATAAGTACTGGCAGGTTTGTAGGGAAGCTTATATACATCGATGGTAGAAATACAAATTTATTTAGCCACTATAGAAATCATTGTGGCAGTTCCTCAAAAAATTAGTTAATTAATTAAGTTCAACTACCCATGCACCAGCTCTAACACTTTGTGGTACTTCTCATAATGACTGTAGTGAAACATAAACATTCATGTTTATTGTTTCTCCATTCACAACAGCTAAGGAACTGAACCAGTTTAGATCTCCATCAATACAGAAATAGAAAGAAAATGTGACCTTTTTATATAAATTTTACCTTTGAGGAATTAAATAGTGGTATTTGCAGAAAATGAGAGGAAGTGTACAGAGATCATTATGTTAGACTAAGCCAGAATCTGAAGAATACATACCATGTTTTCTCTCAAGTGCAAAACTAGGATGCAGGAAATAGCTATAGGGTATGAAACTACAAGGGAACTAATAAGAGGGGAGGAGAGAAGGGAGCTAGGGTGTGGGGATGGGGAGAAAGATAGGGTACGGAGTACATGTGACTGAAAGCAGAAGGGAGGATGTGGCGCTCTGGATGAGAATGGTCCTAACCAGCTCATAGATTTGAAAACTTGGTCCCCGGCTGGTGAACTGGTTCCCAGCTTGGGAAGGATTAGGAGGTGTGGACTTTTTAGACAAGGTTTATCACTGAGGGTTTGAGACTTCAAATGTCCACACTAGGTTCTCAATTGCATGCTGCCTGCCGATCAGATGTAAGTCCTCAGCTCCAGAGCAATGCCGGCATGTTACCATGCTCCCACCATGACTGGCATAAGAATCTAGCCCTTTGGAACTCTGAGCTCCAAATTAAAGGCTATCTTCTATAAATTGTTTTAGAGATGGTATCTCTTCACAGCAATAGAACAGTAGCTAAGACAGAAGACAGTTTGTCAGGTGACGGTGAGTCTGTAAAGGGGAGTAGAAGTGCGTTGGGAAGAGAGATATATAGAAACAAAGCATAATGGCATATGTGGATGGAAATACCACCAGCTAGCTGCTTCCTTTGTGTGCTTCCTTTAAAATCAATTAAAGAAAAACAGAGGGTACTGGCATGGAATACGCTGGGAAAGCAGAAGAGGGAATTCACTGGTAAGGAAGGAGATCAGCAAGGAGGGGAGGGAAGAAGGGAGGAGTGAGGCAGGAGAACAAAAACAAAAGCAGCCGGAAGATCGGTAGCTTTGTAGACCAACCAAACAAGTAATCATAAAAGCTCTATAGTAAAAGGTCAGCCTATACTCAAGGTTAATGTGGAATTTCTTAACTATTGTCTAAGAAGTATTATACAACTGTCCTTTAAATACTTAGACTTCAATATACTATTTTATTAGATTACTTACTTAACAAATATGTTACTGAGCAAATCAGATAAAAGAAAGATAGAAACAATATAGTTCTAGTTCTTAGTGAACCTCAACTAAGTCAGTTCACCTTAAATATATGTATTTTAATAAAGAACAGTAGGTTTTTCTTTTTAATTTTTAAAATTACTTTTAAATGCATTTTGCCTGTGTGAATGCTACTTGTGTGTTAATTTGACTACATATGGAATTAACTAAAACTCCAAAAATGGATGGCACACCTATGAGGGAATTTTTTTCTTAATTTGAAGTAGAAAGATCCACTCCTAATCCAGATCTTTGAGACAGGAAGACATGCCTTTAATTTGGGCCACACCCACTGGAAGCCTATGTAAAGACATGGAAGAAGGACGCTTTCCTCTTGCCTTCTTAGCAACTCTACCCCTTCACTGGCACAAGAGCCTACTTTTTTAGGATTCCAGCATATTCGGAAGACCAGTTGAGACATCCAACCCCAAGAACTGAGCAATTACTGGATTTTTGGACTTTCTGTTCTCAATCAGCCTCTGTTGGGTTAGCTGGACCACAGCCCACAAGTCATTCTGATAAATCTCTTTTCTATATGTAGAGAGAGATTCTTTCTATATATTCTGCTACTCTAAAGAGCCTGACTAGTACAATCTGTGTAGGAGTGTGCACGTATTCAAAGAGGCCATAAATGGGCATCAGAACACATAGGGCTGGAGTTACTTATAGTTTTTGAGCTGCTTGATATGGGTGACAGGAATTGAACTCAGGACCTCTCCAGCTCAATTTTTTAAAAATGCTTATTTTACTTTATGATTTTTGGGTATTTTGCCTGCTTATATGTCTGTGTGCTACATTCATTGCCTTCAGATGTCAGAAGAGGGTACAGATCCCCTGAAACTGGAGTTATAGATGATTGTGATTACCATATAGGTTCTGGTCATCAAACCTGGCTCCTTTAGAAGAGCAACCAGTTCTCTGCTTCACTGAGTTGTCTCTCCAACCACTCATTTCTTTTTCTTTTTTCTTTGCTTAAGTGCGTGGCTGTAACCCTAAAACAGAGATCCTCAACATTGCAAAAGAACCAGATATGGCTTCTTAGTGGTCAAGAGAAACACTAGAGATTATAGAATAAATATAAAACAAAACAGCAGGTGAGTTAGAGCACCAGACGTACTGAGAAAGGACTACTGAGAATTGAATATAAACCAAATAAATATGGTATGTGCAGGGAAACAAAGGCTATCCTAATAAACTTAACCTAGACATATAGAAAAACGATAAAATCATATGGAGGCAGGGTACAGGATTTCTTAGAAGCAACCCATTGGAAAATTCTAGGTGCTAAATGGAGATGAGAGCATGCTGACGGCAGCATGGATATTAAAGGCAGTCTAGACGTTAATAGAAAGCTACTGTGGTAATCTAGGTAAGAAAGCAAAGAGTAAAAACTGAGAGCACAATCATTTAGATTAACTGATGGGAGAATTGTCGTTCACTGTGTGCTTTTGTACATAAATTTTACTGGAGCACTGCCAAGCTCATTTATCTACAGACTGTCCAAGGCTGTGTCCCCTGATATAACAGCAGAAGGCAATATTTATGATGGAAATAGCATGGCCCATCAAGTCTCCAGCACTTAGGATTTGGCTCTTTACACTAGTTCTGATATTAGCTGATTGCCAAGTTTCATATGTAAGTGACGTACCTGTAACAGCTACAAAATTCAGGAAAAGATACATGTGATGACTCTGGGGTATGTGTGTGGGGGACACTCACACACATGCATACATTAAGAGCATAAAACAGGAGAGGTTGTTTAATTCCCTGGAGCTAGAGTTATACGTGGTTGTTGTCTAATATGGATTCTGAGATCCAAACTAGGGTGATTCAGAAAAGGAACAAGCACTCCATGACTCGTTTTTACTATTCTTAGTTTCAGGATCATTGCAGTGTATACTTGGAACAATGCAGGTGACCATTTGAGTGATCTTGCCTGGCATCTAGTCTACCTTCCTATAAGGAAACATTGGCTATCGAGCCCACAAAACAGTCTCTTTGTAGTAAGAATTTCAGACACAACTGTGGTTCTGTTGTTTAAGCACCTTTGGGGCATTCAGAAGGCAGAGGATGAATTCCATAGCTCTGTTGTTTCTATGGTTGGTCATGGAGGTATGTGGATTTTCCTGCATTAGAGCTAACAGGCTCTAATATCCATTTCTATCTTGTTGAATGTTGAATGGAAGAACAGAGAACATTCGTTTCAAAGGTCAAGGGTGTGTGAAGCTGTTAATTACACTGAAAAAGAGCCCAAACATTGGGAAATTTCCTAACACTACTACAAACAGTCAATTCTGTACAATATAGCAGCTGCAGACTCCCAGTGTCCCAGGTGACTAGTGCTCTCTGTAACATAACTCTGTAACAAACAGAACAAAATCACAAGTAACCATACAACTTTTACCCTGAACCCTCCCTCTAAAGTCCTCTAATAAATATCTCACCACTACATTTTGCTAAGTAGATTCTGATTTTTATAAGCAAATACTAACCAATATGAGTAATCTGATTGTATGTATACATAGATCTAGAGTTTTAAAAAATGGGTCTGGGATTCAGACAGAGATTTGAAAGCAGTCAATAGGAGGGAATGTCTGAGTTCTCCAGCAGAACCACTTAGAATAAAGAGGCCAAAGAGGTAGAAGACTTCAGTATTAAGGAGGTAAAGAGACATTGCCAAGAAGGAATAACTCATAAAGCAGTGTCAAGAAGAAAGTAAAATGGAAATCAAGAAATACATGAAAGATTAGGAGTTACAAGGAAGCTGAAATAATCAAAGTCAAGAAATTTGAGAGAAGCAAAAATGGTCAAGTGTTGGGAAATCTGGAGGTCATTCCTCCATAACTGAAAGGGCTGTTGTAATAAATTTCTGTTGTTCATAAGCAGCCCAGTTTCTCTCCCCAGCTTCTCCACTCAGCAATAGAAAGGGACTCAGGCAGTAGTCATTCCTTTTGTTGTGTGTCATTGCCAGAAATGACTGCTCATGCACGTGGGTAAGCCAACAGGTCTTTATTAGCTGTCCTATGACTACAGTGGGTACTAAGGGTCTGAGTGTAACACAGAACCTTCCTTGTGATAATAAGCAAAACAAACAAACAAACAAACAATACTAAACATGTTCTGGGTTGACACAGTTCAGTTAACAAGAACAGGTAGCCAGAAGCAGAACGATGGAAGCCAAAAGGCAAGGTTAGTACATTTATAGTTCATTTCCCAGAACTATGGGCTTTGATGGGTTGGGTCTTTGTTTTCATTTTGATAGGCGGCGTTACCTTTGCGCTTAGTTTTATAGCCTTAATGGCACTTCAATCACAGAGTCAGTTGTGCTAAGGTCTAGGGACCTCATAAGGTCTGAAGCCATGCTATACTTTCTTTTCAAACATTTTATTTTTTTAGTAAATGTACATAAACAATTTGATCTTAATTTTTGTTTTTCTTTAGTCAATTGTTCAGTATCTATGTTTAGGTTTATATAGCTTGACAGC
>JADRCC010565284.1:0-13377 GCA_019843855.1 Hylomyscus alleni
TTCATCCCAGCGATGCAAGGTTGGTTCAATACACAAAAATCCATTAACATAATAGACTACATAAACAAACTCAAAGAAAAACAATCTCATGATCATTTCCTTAGATGCAGAAAAAGCATTTGACAAAATACAACACCTCTTCATATTAAAAGTACTGGAAAGATCAGGAATTCAAGGCCCATACCTAAATATAATAAAAGCAATTTATTGCACAACAATAGCTACTATCAAATTAAATAGAGCAATCCCCCTAAAATTGAGGACAATACAAGGATGCCCAGTCTCCCCATATCTATTCAATATAGTATTCAAAATGCTAGCTAGAACACTAAGACAACAAAAAGAGATCAAAGGTGATTCAAATTGGCAAAGAAGAAATAAAGGTATCACTATTTGCAGATGATATGATAGCATACATAAGTGACCCCAAAAATTCTACTAGAGAACTTCTCCAGCAAAGTGGCTGGATATAAATTTAACTCGTGTAAATCAGTAATCTTCCTTTATACAAATGATAAACAATGAGGAAAAAAATTGTGAAGAGAGAAACAATTCCCTTCAAAATAGCCACAAATAATATAAAATATCTTGAGGTAACTCTAACCAAACAAGTGAAAGATCTGTATGACAATAACTTAATGTCTCTCAAGAAACAAATCGAAGAAGATCTTAGAAAATGGAAAGATCTCCCATGCTCATGGATCAGCAGAATTAACATAGTAAAAATGGTTATCCTACCAAAGGCAATCTGCAGATTCATTGAAATCCCCATCAAAATCTCAATACAAGTCTTCAAAGACATGGAAAAAGAAATTCTCAAATACATCTTGAAAGACAAAAACAAAAACAAAAAACAAAAACAAAACAAAACAAAACAAAAAAACAGAAAAGTGAAAACAATTCTTAACAATAAAAGAACTGCTGTGGGAATCACCATCCCTGACTTCAAGCTATACTACAAAGCAATAATGATAAAAACTGTATGGTATTGATACAGAAACAGACATGTTGATCAACAGAATAGAATTGAAGACCTAGAAATAAAACTACACACTTATGCACACTTGATCTTTGACAAAGAAGCCAAAAATATACAATGGAAAAAAGAAAGCATCTTCAATAAATGATGCTGGTTTAACTGGCTGTCTGTATGTAGAAAAATGAAAATAGACCCATATTTGTCTGCACAAGGAAGTGGGGAAAAACATCGAACACATGGGCACAGGGAGAAATTTCCTGAATAGAACTTCAATGGCTCCCACTCTAAGATCAAGAATTGAGAAATGATCGGTCTGGTTCTGTGATCTCTTTCCAAGAGGCATGGGTTCAGAAAAGTGCTATCTGATGGAAAATATTTGGGCCCTCTGTACAGTGTCATCAAGAGTTAAAAAGCACACTTGAAGTCTGGGTGGATGCATGCTGCAGGACCCCACTCATCATCAGGTAGGACCAGTGGCCTACAGAGACTTCACAATGATGGCTTCCCACATGAAACAGTCAAGTCAATTTCCAATAATGCTCTCGTCTGGGAGAACAATTGAGACTTATTTCGATCCTGATTCAAGCAAAAAGCTTAAACTATTTATGAGACAATTATAAACTTGACAGATTTTGATGTGTGTATTCTGTTAAGGAAAGGGTTCATATTTTAGAGACAAAGGCTGAAACATTTATGGACAGAGCAATATGATATGTGGGATTTTGTTTTAGGATGACGTAGAAGGGAGGAAATGAAGGGAAATAGTGTTGAAACAATACTGGCAAGGAGTTAGCTATTGTGTACTAAGAAATTCCTCAAAGTAGTCTGTATGTGTTTGAATTTCTCCATAATAAACTTAACAAAGACAAAAAAAAAAGAATTGATAAATGGAGAGAGCAACAGTGTCAACAGATGAGCCTCCTGCCCCTAACTTCTGGAGACTGGACACCAACCAAAGAATACACATGGAGCAACCCATGGTGCTGGCCATATATGTGGCAGAGGATAGCCTTGTTGGACATCAGTGGGAGGAGAGGCCCTTGAGTCTGAGGGTGTTCGATGCCCCAGTATAGGGGAATGCCAGTACAGGAGGATAGGAGTGAGTGGGAGGTTGGGGGAACACCCTCATAGAAGCAGGGGAGGGGGGATGCGATAGGGGTTTCTGAAAGGGAGACCTGGAAATGAGAAAATAAGGAAAATACCCAATTAAAACAAAGAATTGATAAATGGGACCTCATGAAACTGGAAAGCTTCTGTAAGGCAAAGGACAATAGACAATGAGACAAATCAGTAACCTACAGATTGGGAAAAAAAACTTCACTAACACCACATCTGATAGAAGGCTAATATCCAAAATATATAAAGAACCCACGAAGAGGTAACAGGGGTTTGTTCTAGTTGTTTTTATTTGTTCATTAAAAAAAAAAAAAAACCCAAGAAGCTACCCACTAAAAAACCAATCAGAAAATAGGGTATAGAACTAAACCTAGAATTCACACCAGAGGAATCTCAAATGACTAAGAAGCACCTAAAGAAATGTTCAAAGTTCTTAGTGATCAGAGAAATACAAATCAAAGCAACCCTGAGGTTCCACTCTACACCAATCAGAGTGGCTAAGATCAAAGCCTCAGGTGACAACACCTGTTGGCAAGGATGTGGAGAAAGAGGAACGCTCCTCCATTGCTCATGGGATTGCAAACTGGCACAACCACTCTGGAAATCAATCTGGAGGCTCATCAGAAAATTGGAAATAGATCTACCTGAAGACCCAGCAACACCACACTTGGGACTATACACAAAAGATGCCCCAGCATGCCATTGGGGCATGTGTTCCACTATGTTCTTAGTGACCTTATATGTGATAGCCAGGAGCTGGAAACAACCCAGATGTCCAATGGTAGAAGAATGGATACAGAAAATGTGGTTAATTTATACAATGAAATAAATACTACTTACTCAGCTATTAAGAATGTGGACATATTGAGTTTTCAGACAAATGGGTGGAACTAGAAAATATCATCCTGAGTGAGGTAACTCAGATTCAAAAGGACATGCATGTTATGTACTCACTAATAAGTGGATATTAGCCAAAAAAAAAAAAAAAAGTAGAGAATACCCAAGACACTGTCCACAGAACTCAAAAAAGTCAACAAGCTGAAGGGCCCAAGTGAGGACTCCTCAGAACCACTTGGAAGAGAGAAGAAAGCAACCACAAGGCAGGAGTGAGGGAGGGACCTGGGCGGGAAAGTAGATGGGGGTGCTCAGAGAGAGGGCGGAACCTAACTGGGTATTGGGTGAGAGAAAAGGACTGAAGCCCTGAGGGCCAGCCAAACGAATAGAAACAGGCAGCCTCAGAAGGTAGGAGGTTGGAGGTACCCTCCAGAATGTGCCAGAGACCAGGAAAGTGAGAGGCTCTCAGGACTCAAAGAGTGGGAACCTAGATGAAATCCCCTGCAGTGGGGAGAAGGAACTTGCAGAGCCCACCTCCAGCAGAAAGACAGGGCATCAAGTGGGGGATGCGGTTGCTATCCCACAGTCAAAACTCTGACCCATAATTGTTTCTGTCTGAAGGAACTGCAGGGATATAAATGGAGAGGAGCCTGAGGAGGAGAAGCTCCAGCAGCAGGCCCAAAGTGGGATCCAACTCAAGGGAGGTCCCAAGGCCTGACACTATTACTGAGGCTATGGAGTGCTCACAAAAAGAGACCTATCGTGACTGCCCTCTGGAAGATCCAATAAGCGACTAAAAGAGCCAGATGCAGATATTTCCACCCTACCAATGGACAGAAGCTGCTGATCCCTGTGGTTGAATTAGGGGAAAACTGGAAGAAGCGGAGGAGGAGGGAGACCCTGTAGGAGGACCAGCAGTCTCAATTTACCTACATCCCTGAGATCTCTCAGACCAACCAGGCAGCATACAGCAGCTGACATGTGGCCTCTAACACATATACAGCAGAGGACTGCTGGGTCTGAATTCAGTCAGAGAAGATGTACCTTACACTCAAGAGATTGGAGGCCCCAGACAGTTTAGAGGTCTGGTAGAGTGGGACGGGAGCATACTCGTAGAGACTGGGAGCATGGAGGTGGTATGAAATGTGGAACAGTTGGAGGGTGGCTCAGGAGGGGGAATAAAATCTGGAGATTAAAAAAAAAAAACCAGAAGAATAAATAAATAAATAAATAATAAAAACAATTTCAAGTTTTATAAAATGTTTAAATCAAGAATAGTTTCAAGTTTCAGTAGCACACTAACTGTATGTCTTAAGGAGCACCCGAAGCCTCATAGCATGGCTAGTGCTTCCTGACCATGACATCACAATGCTCCCAAATTTAATAAGTCTTAGCTATGTTAGCTATCGACTTACATAACCAGTGTTAAATTAAATCAAACAACATGCTTTCTTTGCACATATTGATACTTCCACATTGAGAATCCATTGAAATTAAAGCTGTATACACCCCTTTTAATGGCTATCAGGCTTCGAAATTTGCAGGCAGTTCTAGTCCTTCACTGCTGTTGTTACAAACCGATGGTTTTGCTTTTCCTGCTCTCTCCGTCTCTTTCCGTTCCTCTTTCCCTCCCCCTCCCTCTCATATATATGTTTATGATCATGTAATGTTTTACTATTATGTCTTTAATGTTTTGAAATTCCAAGTTTCATTTTTCTATCCAAAGCTTCCCAGAGGTCCATTTCCCCACACGCAACTAACATGCGCTCATGTTTTTCAGCCTGATACCTACTAGGCACATGCGTGTAGCAGAGATCTAGTAGAGTCAATGAAATAGTTGATCATTAGAACTCCTTAGACCCTGAAGAAACCATTGTAGAACACAGTGATTGTTTTCTGTGGTTTACAGAGTTGTTTTTCTGAAGGGGCTTTACAGTTTTTGCAGGAATTTGGTCATACTATGGTCCTGGCACACCAGAAATGTCTGGAATTGGTGGCTACTGCAAACAGTGCACAATCAGGACTAGAGTTTCAGTGATGTGATATTTTCCATGAAATTTTCATGAAATATGTAAATTTGATCAGGGGCTTTAGTATCAGAAACTTGTTTTACCCCAAAACAACTTTTATGTAACAATCAATAAATATACTTCTGCCCAGCTGTTCCAGGTTCAGTTCATAGAGCCCGGACCTCCCTGCTAGCTCAGACTCTGATTACATCTCAGAGGGACCCTGTGTCTTTACTCGTTCTGTGTAACTCAGAATGCCAACACATAAAAATAGTAAGTGCTTAGCAGCAATCTCCAGATCTTCTGTCTTCCCTTTTCCTCCAAATCTAGTTGCCCAGCCTCAAACTCAGTCACTGCTCAATCTTATCTATAACACACCACTTCTTCACCCTACCCTTCCTTTCTGACTCCAGCTCCAAATGCAGATCTTTTTCACAATCTCATTCCTTCGTCTCAGCCACCAAGAACTGAACTCATTTTATGGAAATTTTTTGTTCATACTGCCCAGGGAAGCAGATAGGCCAGAATCAACAAACCCTGCTTATTGATAACTTCCAACATCAATGGTCTCAATTTCTGAATAAAACAGAATGGATGTGAAACAGGATCCATCCTTCTAGTGTGATCAAGAAACACACCTAAATGTGAAGGATAGACACCATCTCAGAGTAGAAGGATGGAAAAAGGATAGTCCAAACAAATGAACATAAGAAATCCAGCATATTTCTTCTCTCTCTCTCTCTCTTAACATTTTTCTTTTATTTGACTTTTTATTTATATTTCAAATGTTATCCCTTTTCCAGGTCTCATCTTCAGAACACCCCATCCTATCCCTCTCCCCCTGCCTCTATGAGGGCACTCTCCCATCCACCCACTCACTCCCACCTTCTTCCATTTCCCTAAACTGGGGCATCGAACCCCCTCAAACCCAAAGGGCAGCTCCTCTGACTGAGGCATCAAATCTCCTCAGGCCTAAGGGTTGCTCCTCCCACTGATGTCCAACAAAACCATCCTCTGCCACATATGCAGCCTAAGCCATGGGTCCCTCCATGTGTACTCTTTTATTGGTGGTCCAGTACCTGGGAGATCATGGGTTCTGGCTGCTCCACAATATGGCTCCCCACATGGGGCTGCAAACCCCCTCAGCTCCTTCAGTTCCTTCTCCAACTCCTCCATCAGGGACCCAGCACTGTCTAATAGTTGACTTCAAGCATCCACTCTGTATTTGTCAGGCTCTGTCAGAACCTCTCAGGAGACAGTCATATCAGGCTCCGATCAGCAAGCACTTCCCAGCATCCACAGTAGGGTCCTACAGTACATTTGGTAACTGTAGATGGGATGGATCCTCAAGTGGGGCAGTCTCTGGATGGCCTTTCCTTTAGTCTCTGCTCCACACTTTGTCTCTGTATTTCCTCCTGTGAGTATTTTTATTCCCCTTTCTAAGAAGCACTGACTTATTCACACTTTGGTTTTCCTTACTCTTGAGCTTCATGTGGTCAGTAAATTGTATCTTGGGTATTCCGAACTTTTTGTTTAATGTCCACTCATCAGTGAGTGCATACCTTGTGTGTTTTATTGTGACTTGGTTACTTCATTGGTTTTAATAGCTGAGTAGTACTTCGTTGTGCAGATGTACCACATTTTCTGTATCCATTCCTCTGTTGAGGGACATCTGGGTTCTTTCCAGCTTCTGGCTATTATAAATAAGGCTGCTATGAATATGGGGGAGCATGTGTCCTTATTACATATTGGAGTATCTTCTGGATATATGTCCAGAAGTGGTATAACTGGATCCTCTGGTAGTACAGTGTTCAATTTTATGAGGAACCACCAGACTGTTTTCCAGAGTGGTTGTACCAGCTTGCAATACAGCAATGAAGGAGTGTTCCTCTTTCTCTACAACCTTGCTAGCATCTACTGTCACCTGAGTTTTTGATCTTAACCATTCTGGCTGGTGTGAGGTGGAATCTCAGGGTGTTTTGATTTGCATTTCCCTGATGACTAAGGATGTTGAACATTTCTTTAGGTGCTTCTCAGTCATTCTGTATTCCTCAGCTGAGAATTCCTGTTTAGCTCTGTACCCCAATTTTTAAAAGTGTTATTTGGTTCTCTGGAGTCTAACCTTGAGTTCTTTGTATATATTGGATATTAGCCCTCTATCGGATGTAGGATTGGTAAAGATCTTTTCCCAATCTGTTGATTGCCATTTTGTCTTATTGACAGTGTCCTTTGCCTTACAGAAGCTTTTCAAGTTTAGGAAGTCCCATTTGTCAATTCTTGATCTTAGAGCATAAGCTGTTAGTGTTCTGTTCAGGAAATTTTCCTCTGTGCCCATGTGTTTGAGGCTCTTCCACACTTTCTCTTCTATTAGATTCAGTGTATCTGGCTTTATGTAGAGATTCTATGTATGTATCCTATGTATCCTATGTATGTATCCTATGTATCCTATGTATGTATCCTATGTGGATACACTTGCACGTGAGCTTTGTATAAGGAGATGAGAATGAATCAATTTGCATTTTCTACATATTGACCACCAGTTGAACCAGCACCAATTTTTGAAAATGCTGCTATTTTTTCCACTGAATGATTTTAGTTCCTTTGTCAAAGATCAAGTGACCATAGATTTGTGGGTTCAGTTTTGGGTCTTTAGTTCTTTTCCTGCTGGTCACTTTTCCAATACAATGCAGTTTTTTTTCACTATTGCTCTGCAGTACAATTTGAGGTAAGGGATGGTAATTCCTCCAGAATTTTGTTGTTGTTGAGAACAATTTTCACTGTCCTGGACTTTTTTGTTATTCCAAATGAATTTTAGAATTGCTCTTTCTAACTCTATGAAGAATTGAATTGGAATTTTGATAGGGATTGCATGGAATCTGTAGATTGCTTTCAGCAAGACAGCCATTTTTACTATATTAATCCTGCCAGTCCATGAGCATGGGAGATCTTTCCATCTTCTGAGGTCTTTGATTTTTTTTTACTCTAGAAACTTGAAGTTGTTGTCATACAGATATTTCATTTACTTTGTTACAGAGTTACACCAAGATACTTTTTATTGTTTGTGACTATTGTGAAGGGTGTCGTTTCCCTAATTTCTTTCTCAGCCCATTTATCCTCTGAGTAGAGGAAAGCTACTGATTTGTTTTAGTTAATTCTATATCCATCCACTTTGCTGAAGTTGTTTATCTGGTTTAGGAGGTCTCTGGTGGAATTTTTGGGGTCACTTAAGTATACTATCATATCATCTGCAAGTAGTGATAGTTTGACTTCTTCCTTTCTAATTTGTATCCCTCTTCCTTTGACCTCCATTTGTTGTCTAATTGCTCTTGCTAGACCTTCAAGTTCTATATTGAATAGATAGGGAGAGAGTGGGCAGCCTTATCCAGTCCCTGATTTTAGTGGGATTGCTTCAAGTTTCTCTCCATTTAATTTGATGTTGGCTACTGGTTTGCTGTATATTGATTATGCTATGTTTAGGTACAGGCCTTGGATTCTTGCTTTTTCCAAGACTTTTAGCTTGAAAGGATGTTGAATTTTGTTAAATGTTGTCTCAGCACCTAATGAGATGATCTTGTGATTTATTTTGAGTTTGTTTATGTAGAGAATTACATTGTTGGGTTTCTGTACATTGAACTATCCCTGCATCCCTGGGATGAAGCCTACTTGATCGTGGTGAATGATCATTTTGATGTATACTTGAATTCAGTTTGGGCAAATTTTCTTAAGTATTTTTGCATTAATATCCATAAGGGAAATTGGTCTGAAGTTCTCTTTTTTTTGTTGTTAGGTCCTTGTTTGGTTTAGATATGAGCATAATTGTGGCTTCGTAGTGTTGGTTAGTGTTCCTCCTGTTTCTATTTTGTGGAATAGTTAGAAGAGCATTGCTATTAAGTCTTCTTTGAAGGTCTCATAGAATTCTGCTCTAAATTCATCTGGCCCTTGGCCTTGGTTGGGAGACTTTTAATCATTGCTTCTATTTCTTTGGGGATTATGGTACTATTTAGTGGCTTTATTTGATCCTTTTTTTAACTTTGGTACCTGGCATCTGTCTAGAAAATTGTCAATTTCATCCACATTTTCCAGTTTTGTTGAGTATAGGCTTTTGGAGTAGGATCTGATTTTTTTTGACTTTCCTCAGTTTCTCCTATGTTTCCATTTTCATTTCTTATTTTGTTAATTTGGGTACTGTCTCTGTACCCTCTGGTTAGTCTGGCTAGGGGTGTATTGTTCTTGTTGATTTTCTCAAAGAACCAGCTCCTGGTTTTGTTGAATCTTTGTATAGTTTTTTTTGTTCCTAATTAGTTGATATCAGCCCTGAGTTTGAGTATTTCCTGCCATCTACTCCTCTTGGGTGTATTTGTTTCTTTTTATTCTAGAGCTTCCACATGTGTGGTCAAGCTGCTAGTGTATGCTCTCTCTAGTTTCTGGAGGCACTCAGAGCTATGAGTATTCCTCTAAGCACTGCTTTGATCATGTCTCATAAATTTGGGTATGTTGTGCCTTCATTTCTAAGGAAATGCTGTATGTGCTAATACACGTGTCTCTGTATCTATGTATTTATTATGCATTTTCTTTGACTCTTTTTCGTCTTTTTGTTTTTTCCTATCCCAATCTGTTTGTTTTGTTTTATTGTATCTTATTTTATTATTATTCCTTAGATGCCTGTTTGTTTTCTAAGGAGAGACAGAAAATGATGTGCATCTGAATGGAAGGCAAGGGGGGGAGGAGCTAGGGGTGTTGTGTGAGAGGAAACTGTAATCAGAATATATTGTATAAAAATTTATTTTCAATGAAAAAGATGATTATTAAGTAAGTATTTAAATTGTGTCTAATAAAGCTGAAATTTTAATTTAGTTATTATCCATTCATTTAGGAAGAGAGGAAAAGACTCCTGAGGTAGAAAAGCAGGCAGGGTCTATGCAGGCCTTCATCTTGCTATATGGCACAAAATGCCATAAACTTTAATGTATGTCTTAGATATGTGGTTCTTGGGTCTTGTATATGGCAGGGAAGCACTCACTGAACTTAGCTGAGTACTCAGGCCCTCTAATTTATATTTCAATAACTGAGTGTAGCTAGTACCTACATAATCGACTAGGGCATTACTTCCTGACTACAAACATTTGTTGTGCATATGTTACTCCATTTTCAAGGTTTATGGAGTATGTGATTCTATGACATCATGTACTAGTAGCATGTACTAAAAATGGAAAGCATGAGTACAAAATATTTATGTACACTTGGAAATAGTTCATATTAACTTGAGTAACAATGAAAACACTCCTCTCTGTAGCTACTGATTACCATAAAAATAATAAAAATTGGCCTTTCTTCTATACTATAGAATATTGGTCTAGGCATCTATTCAAAAGTGTGTCTTGTTTACATAAACATTAATTCCTGAGAAGTACTGTGCCTAGTCTATTCATAAGAATTTAAAAAGAGGGCTGCTGAAATGACTCAGTGGATAAGAGCACTGATTGCTCTTCTGAAGGTCCTGAGTTCGGATCCCAGCAACCACATGGTGGCTCACAACCACCCGTAATGAGATGAAGATAGCTACAGTGAATTATGCTGGAGCAAGCTGGGCTGGAATGAGTGAGCGAGGCTGGAGTGAACAGAGAGAAGTCCTGAGTTCAATTCCCAGCAGCCACACACATGCTAGCTCATGGCCATCTGTATAGCTACAGTGTACACATACAAATAAAATAAATAAAATAAATCTTTTGAAAAAAATAATTTAAAAGGCAGAACTATGTGACCACCTCCAATTTGATACTTTGGTGTCATTTCAAAAATAGTAATAATAAGGGTGATATTTTGATAGTCTCTTCTCTAGATTTAGCATCTAACATATAGACCACTATGTGACTTATTCCTAGAATACTATTTTGAAATTTCCTTATTTCAGATAAAATTTATCCCTGTGCTTCAGAGCGATTTCTTCTCAGTGATGTATAAGTATGCATAAATTAGAAAATGTTTGCAAGATGAATTAATTATTTTATTATTAGAGTTTATACTTTTGGGGCATTGTACTGGCTGGTTTTGTGTGCCAACTTGACACAGGTTGGAGTTATCACAGAGAAAGGAGCTTAAGTTGGGGAAGTGCTTCCATGAGATCCAGCTTTGAGGCATTTTCTCAATTGGGTAGGGCCCATTATGGGTGGTGCCATCCCTGGGCTGGAAGTCTTGAGTTCTATAAAAGAGCAGGCTGAGCAAGCCAGGAGAAGCAAGCCAGTAAGGAACATCCCTCCATGGCCTCTGCATCAGCTCTTGCTTCCTGACCTGCTTGAGTTCCAGTCCTGACTTCCTTTGTGATAAACAGCAATGTAGAAGTAAGCCAAATAAACCCTTTCCTCCCCAACTTGCTTCATGGTCATGATATTTGTGCAGGAATAGAAACTCTGACTAAGACAGGCATATATATAATTTACATAAATTATACAAGGCCTGAAAAAACACAATAATACCTGGTAGTGGTTTTGCTCACCTTTAATCCCATTCCTTAGGAAACAGAGGCAGGAGGATCTGAGTGTGAGTTCCAGGACAGCCAGGGCTCCATCAAAGATTGTTAAAAGAAAGAGGAAATCAAGAAATACCTCTCACTAAGAAAAAGTACAGAAATATTTTGTTTTATTTTATTGTTTATTTTATTTATTTATATTTTAAATGTTATCCCCTTTCCCAGTTAAACCCATTATTCCCTCCACTGTCCCCCCTGATTCTGTGAGGGTGTTCCCCTCTCAAAGAAGCAGGAAAAATATGCAGAAAACTAAAGAATCTTTACTCTGATTGATCTTTATTGATGAATTCAATGATTTCTTTGTAAACTCGTGAAGCAACATCTTTACCCAATATAAAATCCATGTGATTATACTGAGGAATCTGCTTGTGATAAACTACATTGGGAGTTTTGGTTATCAGGTTCTGAACGTCTATTCGATCTCCCAGAAGATCTTGCCCCCCACTCCATATAGCAGTCTGAACTTTCATGTCTTCTATCTTGTATATTGGAGGAGTAGACTAAAGGAAAATAAAGAATGTTATGTTAATAACACATCAAAGTATGAACTGTGAGTTGGAAATTCTAACCTATGAATCAATTCAGCCAGTATCTGCACCAGAACATAGAGAGAATTTAAAAACTCTCAACACTTGTCAAGGCAGGATGGTACTACTGGCAAATCACTATCATGTAGCATACACAATTTTATCAAACTAGAAACCTTGTGAACTTTAAGTTCTTAATGTTTGATATGAAAATATCAATGATAGATCATACAGTTGTTGTGAAGTTCAAATGGTAAGCTATATAGAAATATATAAAGGGTTTTTTAAATAATTTTTTATTCTTTTGAAGCCATTCTATGACACCTGTCTACCAATATCCTGAGAAGTATAAAAAATATTCAACAATCTTTAAAAACTAGCCATTTCTTTAGATCTTTCATATACTTCCCAAAATGCATGAATCTTTACAGTTTGTAAAAGGAGACTTACCTGATTGTGGTGCTGCATATTTAGGGATACACTGCCCCAGTTATATGCTTGGAATAAACCTGATTTGATTCCCTAAAGATAAGATAGAATGTTACAAACCTTACAAAAGTAAAGCTGCTACAATTAGGGATCTGTATTGCCCCTTTTTTAGGTGACCCTCTGGCTCATATTCAATGTAACAATATATATGTGTACTTTAATTCTATCATCATACTATGTGATCCTCGATGAAAGGAAACTGAAACACAGGAATAAAAGTTCCATATCTGCCCTGAGCAGACCTTGGGCGCAAGCTCCGCAGCCAGTAGCACAACACCTAGAGGAAGCTCCATTCCCAGGCGCTCTAATACGCCCAGCATCAGAAGTGAGGACAGATGCAGAGAACCACAACTGATGAGAACAGATGCAGAGAAACACAACTACTAAGTGAAGTCAAAGGAACTCCAAGGAAGGGAGGAAGGATTGCAGAGCCAGAGGAGTCAAGGACACTGCAAGAACATGGCCAACGGAATCAACAGACAACATCTGTCCAAATACCGGGAGTAACTGGGACCAGTGGGACCAGACACACAGGAACACCTCCAGCCCAGTGGCTCAGGTTGCTTTGGTCCTACAACATCCAGAGGAAGCTCCACTCCCAAGCACTTTAACATGCCCAGGATCAGAGGTGAGGAAGATACAACATCTCGTCCCAACACCAGGAGTAACTGGGATCAGCAGGACCCAGGCACACAGGAACTCTGCCAACCCAGTGGCTCAGGTTATCACATACACACACACACACACACACACACACACACACACACACACATACTCACAGACATACACAGACACACACAAACTCCTTTTAAATTATCTAAATGTACATCAATAAAGCCTTACATTAAGACACTAAGGTAATATTTTTCTAGCTAGAGGAAAACTTTTAAAATATAA
>JADRCC010565288.1:459-11489 GCA_019843855.1 Hylomyscus alleni
CCTCACAAGTGCTGGGATTAAAGGCGTGCGCCACCACCGCCTGGCTTTCCTGTAAGTCTTTAAGGGATTTTTGTGTTTCTTTTTAAAGGATTTCTACCTGTTTACCTGTGTTCTCCTATATTTAAGGGAGTTATTTATATCCTTGTTAAATTCCTCTATCATCATCATAAGATGTGATTTTTAAATCATAGTCTTGCTTTTCTAGTGTGATGGGGTATCCAGGACTTGCTGTGGTGAGAGAACTGGGTTCTGATTATGTCAATTAGCCTTGGTTTCTGTTGCTTATGTTGCTGGGCTTGCCTCTCATCATCTGGTTATCTTTGGTGCTACCTGCCCTTTTGCCTCTGAATGGAGCCTGTCCCTTCTGTGATCTTGGTTGTATCAGAACTCCTCAGAGTCTAGCTGTGATCCTGTTTTTCTGGGATACTGTTATCCTGACATCCTTGGTGTGTCAGAGCTCCTGGGAGTCAAGCTGCTTCTGGGATCCTGAAATCCTGGTTTGACCAAGCTCCTGAGATCCTGTGATACTGGACACATTAGAGTACCTGAGAGTCGAGTTTCTTCTGGGTGTTTCGGGACTGGGTGCAGAACCAACATCCAAAGTCTGCTCAGGGTACAGGCTCTGACTGGAAAGATCCACAAGATTTTCACTAAGTTTTTGTTATAAATTTTATAATGTTTTTTAGCTACACTCAATGAACTTATCAATTCTCAGATAAAGACTCTATATAGAAAATAGATATATCACTATCCTCTATGCGCTAATTTATATATTAGGGAAGTTAATATTGAGCCTTAATCTTCCTTTTAGATACTCAGTTTTGGGTAAATATACAAACGGAGGATCTAAAAGCTGTTCACCACGACTGGAAGACTTTCATTGTTCTTAGTCCATCCAATAAACTACTACCCACAATTAAGTAAATAGCAGAATCAGTTAAATTATTCAATGATTGAGAAACATTGATTTGCCTGATTGATTTTAGTAAGCTTAGATATTTGAGCTATATCATCTTACAGAAACATGTGTATAATCTTACAGGAACATGTGAAATTTGTATACAGAACATGTGCTCCTTGTTATTTTTAAAGAGTCATCTATAAAACTTGACTGAACTTGATTTTATTGTAGTCTATGTTGGATCAGAATTTTTTTGTTTTTACAGTTTAAATATAACAAATGGTCAAAACCATTTATTCAGTATATGGGTATTCTATATGAGATAATTAACAAATACTGATACTAATGGTTTTTCAGTTTTTCCATGATATATGAAATAAATAAATGAATGAGAAAGATAACAAAGAGCATGAAATTCTATTTCTGAAAGACCTTTCAAAATATATTAACTTTTCCATTCTAATAAAAGATTTTTATTAGATATTTTCTTTATTTACATTTCAAATGCTATCCCCTTTCCTGGTTTCCC
This sequence comes from Hylomyscus alleni, assembly GCA_019843855.1. Lineage (NCBI taxonomy): Eukaryota > Metazoa > Chordata > Mammalia > Rodentia > Muridae > Hylomyscus > Hylomyscus alleni. The sequence continues at coordinate 1,890 of JADRCC010565288.1, forward strand.
CTCAGAAATCCTCCTTTCCCCCCGCTTCCTCCTGCTCACCCACCCACTTACTCCTGCTTCCTGGCCCTGGCATTCCCCTACACTGGAACATAGAGCCTTCATAGGACCAATGGCCTCTCCTCCCATTGATCAAGGCCATCCTTTGCTACATATGCAGCTGGAGCCATGAGACACTCCATGTGTACTGTTTGGTTGGCAGTTTAGTCCCTGGGATCTCTGGGGGTACTGGTTAATTCATATTGTTATTCCTCCTATGAGGCTGCAAACCCCTTCATCTCCTTGGGTCCTTTCTCTAACTTCTCTATTGGGGACCCTGTGCTCAGTTCAGTAAATAGCTGCAAACCTCCACTTTGGTATTTGTCCAGCACTGGTAGACCCTCTCAGGAGACAGCTATAACAGGCTTCTGTCAGCAAGCACTTGTTGGCATCCACAATAGTGTCTGGGTTTGGTGGTTGTATATGGGATGGATCCCCAGGTGAGGCAGTCTCTTGATGGTTATTCCTTCAGTCTCTGTTCCACACCTAATTTCTGTAACTCTTTTCATGGCTATTTTGTTCTCCCTTCTAAGAAGGATCGAAGTATCCACACTTTGGTCTTCTTTCTTCTTGAGTATCATGTGGTTTGTGAATTGTATCTTGGGTATTACAAGCTTCTGGGCTTGGGTTTGCAATGGTCACTAGAAAAGACAGTTTCCAAACATATAGACTCTGAATAACAAGATGATACTGTTACTAAACCTTATGAGGATGAGACAAAAATCTCAGTGCTAGATGTGTGCTATTGTATACAAATGATTTGTCAAGTTATAACCAGATTTCCACTGTATAATTATTTATAATATTCTTGATTGCTATCAGAACTAGTTCATATTACACAGGGTAATCAAGCTGAAACTCTCTCCTTGGGTATTTTAAGACTCCTACATGGTCTTTCTTCCTTTAACTTAAAAATATTCCTGACATTTTAATTTCTTGAGAATTTGAAGCATGCATGTAATGTTCTTTTAGATCACAAACTCTTTTTTATAAATGAATGCAAAATCATTTATGACATCTGGGTAATATTATTTTCAGTAAAGTGATCAATATTATCTTGGTGCCATTCTGACTACTGCATAGTGATTCTCCTGTTTTGCTGAGCCTCTGACCCAGACGATAAAAACACTGGCGCTATGTGTAATATGTGAGTTGAAGTAAAGGAAATTATACAAGTCATTTATTTATATTATAAAATTTTGTCCAAGCATCAATACTAAGACATCCAAAATAGTTAATATCTTTTATGACATATTAACATTTCCAAGGCCCATCTTCAATTTTCTATGAAATAAAACCTTGATTTTTTTCTTTATGTCTATAAGTGCTGCCTACATGTATTTCTGTGTATCACATGCATGCCAAATAATCATCAATGATGGAAGAAATTCTCAGATACATTGGAACTAGAGATTGGTTTGAGATACACTAAGGGACTGGGAATGGAACCTGGGTTCTCTTTTAAGAACAAGAAGTGCTCCAACCCCAGAATCATAACTTTTAAAGGAATGCTCACTAGAGAAACCTTTTTGGTCTCCTTAAATCTTGCACAGTTCATTTAAACAAAGAAAATTCTTCCTCCCTGAATAGGGACGAAGTAGAAGAAATAAAAATGTGGCTTTTAGGAATGTAACAAATAAAATGTTGCATTCATGTGATCCTGAGTTTCTTGTATATATTATGCATGTTGATTTAAAATTATTCAGTCTCAATTACCTAACTGCAAAGTTATGTGCTGAATTTGTAATGTTGGAATATTTTCTTCCCTTTTTAAAACACTTAATTTTATTTATTTACATTCCAGCCATCCCTTAGTACTGCCCCATCATTCCTCATCCCAGTTCCCCTTCCCCTGCCGGGAGGGTGCTTTCCTTCACCACCCAGTTATTCCCCCTTCCCTGAATAACCCCCTTCCCTAGGACATAAGTCTCTCAAGGATTAGGTGCATCTTCTCCCACTGAGGCCAGACCAGGTAGTCCTCTGCTATATATGTGTCAGGGGGACTTTGTACCAGCCCGTGTATGCTATCTGGTTGGCATCTCGGTCTCTGGGATCTCTCAGGGGCCCTGGTTAGTTGAGACTGCTGGTCTTCCCATTGGGTCACCCTCCCATTCAGCTCCTTCAGTCCTCCTCCTAATTCCTCCATAGAGATCCTCAGCTTAGGTCCAATGGTTGGATGACTGTATCTGCATTTCTCCCAGTGTCATGAGCACTTGCAGGCGGAGACAGAGTCTCACCTGGGGAGCTGATTAAAATCACAGACAGAGGCGGTTGGTTGGATTTTGGAATGCTCTTATTAATTACACTATCAGAGGTTACAAAGCAGATACAGCACCACAGAAAACAGGACAGTCCGAATACTGTTGCCACTATGGTGAGTATCATAGGGTGAATTACAACAAGCACAGCATCACAATTAATTGTAAGCATAACATAATGAGTATAGCACTAAGGTATACGACCTGGTGCGCACAGAAGTGTCTCTCCTTGGTCCGGGCTCAGACGTGTCTCAGCTCCTCAGTTTGACTTCAGTTCTTCTGATGACAGCGTGGAGTTTCAGGTCTGCCTTTCGGGTTCAGCAGGGCATCGGAAGTGGACTCAGCAGGAAGTCATTCCAAATGCGGTGGCTTGCTCTCTGGCCTGGGTTTTTATACCCTTCTGGGTCTAGTTATCAGTAGTCTTGATCCCTCCAGACCTGTCTGTTCTTATGTCACTGGGGTTTCCATTTCCTCTTATCTCGGTTGTGGGTAAGTTCTAACCTTATCTAGTCATTGCAGGCTTACTTCACTCTTCAGAATGTCAGTTAATATTCACTCTTACGTTTTTTAGTCTTACTAGCGTTTTAGTCTTACATGCTCTTCAATTTGTTACTTAATATTCACTCTTAAGATTCTGCCTGGCTTTTTTAGCCTTACATGCTCTTCACACCCAGTCAGCCTCTCAGAGGACAGACATGTTAGGCTCCTGTGTGTAAACACATCATAGCATCAATAATGGTGTCATCCCTCCCCAAACTCCCATGAAATGGTTCCAAAGTTGGGCTGGTCATTAGATAGCCTTTCCTTCAGTCTTTTCTCCATTTTTGTTACTGCATTTCTTTTAAGTGGGAACCATGGTCAGAATTTTGACTGTGGTTTGGTAACCTCTTCCCTCTGCTTGGTGCCCTGTCTATCTACTGGAAGTGAACTCTTCAAGTTCCCTCTCTCCACTGTTGGGCATTTTGGCTAAGGCCACACCCATTGAGTCCTGAGAGTCTCTTACTTCCCAGGTCTCTGGGACTTTTTAGAGAGTCCTCCCACATCTCACCCAGAGAAGGTGCATATTTGCATTCATTCTACTGGCCTTCTGGGCTTCTCTCATTGTCCAGTCTGTGTCCAGTCCATCGCTGGGCATAGCCTCCTGGGCAGGAGGAACTTGGGGGGTTTGACTGGACTTATCCCATGACACCACAGGGGTCAGGGTAGGGTTGGAGGGAATCATTGAGACACCTTTCCAGGGTAGTAAAGCACACTCTGAGATGTAGGAAAGTCTGAGCTCCTTCAGGAGTATCCAGGCCTGCAGTAAGGCTGGGGCTATGGGGCTCTCAGATTCTTTCTTTCTTCCTGCCTTCTTTCCTTCCTTCTTTCTTTTCTTCTTTTTCTTCCTTCCTTCCTTCCTTTCTTTCTTCCTTCCTTCCTTCCTTCTGTCCTTCCTTCCTTCCTTCCTTTCTCTCTTTCTTTCTTTCTTTCTTTCTTTCTTTCTTTCTTTCTTTCTTTCTTTCTTTCTTTCTTTCTTTTTCTTCCTTCCTTCCTTCCTTCCTTCCTTCCTTTCCTTTCCTTTCCTTTCCTTTCTTCCATCTTCCTTCCTTCCCTCTTTTTTATTCTTTAATCTCCTTTTACAGTCCAGATTTTATCCCCCTCATGGTCTACCTTCTGACTGTTGATTATTCCATGCCCCACACCTCCTCCCCTCCCTCCTCCCCTGGTTATCAAGAGGATGTCCCATCAGATCTCCCCACAGAATCTTTGACATACAGATGCCACTGGAAGTCGTGAAAGAGCAGAGAATGGAGTCAGGGGGCCTGGGGCTGGGGACAACTTCTAGTGTGGGGTGTGAGGGGTGGTTTGTGGGGGAAGAGGAGTTCCAGCTTGTCTCAGCAGGTGATTGTCCTTAGCTTGGAAGAGGCAGGCTTAGTGGCAGTTGTGGCTGGAAGTTTAGAGAGACCTTCTACATGAGAATTAAGTTGCTGTGGTGAATAGGTGAATGCCTTCTTCATGGCTCCCCACTGTGAATCTTGATGAAAAGAGAGACCATAGTTCTAAATAGTTTAGTATCATGGCAGAAAATGAATGCTTAAAATCATATCCTCTTCTCAGCGTAGTCCTGAGATTAAATACCTTTTGTAGGGAGGAATGTATGGGAAGGGAAGCTTAATGGTTTAATCCTCTGGGCCTCTAGGTACTTCATTAACACAGAGAACTCTGTTTTGGGCCTACATGACCATAGAGCAGGTTGTTTTAGATGAGAAGCATGGTGTGTGTTCCAAGTCAGGAGTCTGAAAGGGAGCTAGGAGTCACCTAAGCCTCAGGTGTGTGCCAACCAAGTCTCAGGGTCTCAACCTGGTCTACCTTACCAAACTTCTTGGCATGGTTTTACATTCTACATCTCCTGTCCCCCAACCCCCATTATTTTATCCTGTTCTTCTTTTCCCCCACCCTTCCCACTTCCCACTTAGCTCTCTATCTCCCAACCCCATGTCTCCAGTGATTATTTTATTTCCCTTTCTAGGTGAGATTGTAGCATTCTCACTTGGGTCTTCCAGCTTTTTAAACTTCTTACTGTATGTGAGTTGTATCCTGGGTATTCTGTATGTTTTGGCTAATATCCACTTATCAGTGAGTATATATCATGCATGTCCTTTTTAGTTTGGGTTACCTCACTCAGGACAAAATTTTCTAGTTCTATCCATTTGCTTGCAAAATTCATGATGTCCTTGTTTTTAATAGCTAAATAATGTGCCACTGTGTAAATGAACGACATTTTCTGTATCCATTCTTTTGCTGAGGGATATCTGGGTTGTTTCCAGCTTCTGGCTAGTAGGAATAAGCTGCTACCAACATAGTGGAGCTTGTGTCCTAGTGGTGTAGTGGAGCATCTTTTAGGTATATGGCCAGGAGTGGTATAGCTGGATATTCAGGTAGAACTATTTCCAATTTGCTGAGGAACTCCCAGATTGATTTCCAAAGTCGTTTTACCAGTTTGCAATCCCACTAGCATGTCCTATCACAGGAGTTTTGATCTTAGTCGTTCTGATTGGTGTAAGGTGGAATCTCAGGGTCCTTTTGATTTGCATTTTCCTGGTGACTAAGGATGTTGAATAGTTTCTTAAATGCTTCTTGGCTATTTGAGATTCCTCCGCTGAGAATTTTCTGTTTAGCTTTGTATCTCATCTTTTTTAGTTGGGTGAGTTGTTTTTGGAGGTTAACTTCTTGAGTTCTTTATATATTTTGGATATTAGCCCACTATCTGATGTGGGCTAATATTATTGACTGATGGAATTCTGTATATTGCTTTTACTGTGTGTAGGTATGTGCCATGAATTCCTGATCTAAGTATTTTTGACCTGAAGGGGTGTTGAAGATTTTTCAGCATCTAATGAGATGATCATGTGACTTTTCCCCTTGAGCTTGTTTATATAATGCATTGCCTTGGTGAATTTTCATATATTGATCCATCCATGCATCCCGGGATGAAGCCTACTTGAACGTGGTAAATCATCCTTTTAGTGTGTTCTTGGATTCAGTTTGTGAGAATTTTATTATTTTTGTATTGATATTCATTGATTTTCATTTCTCCATCATTTATCAGATTAGGTGATTGCCCCATTCTCACTGATATCCATCTGTCCTACTCTGTCCAGGCAACCTTAGACTCAACTTCAGATGTCAGGCTGCACTGGATCTGTTCTCTACAGCCTCCCACATGCTGTTGATGTCATATACCAGAAGTGTTTATAAATGAGTACAGAATGAATAAAACAATGAAGATGGGGGGTACAAGGTGAGATATCTTCATTGTGCACAAGTTTAGAAATTTACCATAGGGAAATCTGTGAATTAGGTAGGACAACCATCTAATGTCATCAAGCAGAGGGAACTCAATCCATGGAATGCTTAAAACTGGCACCCCAGGAGTCAATCAAGCTAGTTGCATTCTCCAGACTGCTAAGTGCCACTATAGATACCTAAGTTTCTACTGTATCCTGTTCAGATTATTCAATCCTGATATGGTAGTAATTGATAAATACTGCCATATGATCATCCCAACAGCAGCCTGAATTTACTCGATTGTACTAAGCATCAATGCTACTTTCAATACTGAGAACAAAATGTTCTCAAATAATATTTCCCCATTAGTTGAATATGAATGACTATCCTCTTGTACTGAAATCCATAAAACACCTATGCATTGATATGATTTTATTTATTGTAATACACTGTACTTTCTAAGGTCTAAAATTTCTGCGTCTTACTGGCTTTAGTCTCGAAATTCTAATATAGTACTTTGGAATTGTACTAAATACTTCATCACATTCAGTACTTCAAAATGATCCCCTAGCATATCTTTGGAGATATCTAACTTGTATATGAGCATGTCTGTCTTCTCTTAATCATAGGTTATCTTTCAAGCTTCATAGTCTCTTGATATTTGGATGGAAAATGCTTTATTTCATACTTAAGTTTTCTGATGTTTACAATTTTAGCTTTGTGTAAAGGATTTAACAAAAGGAATTCATTTGTTGAGGCTTGTAAAGTGGGATTTCTAAGCACAACAGGACATGAGAATAGCACAATGTTTTGTTTTGTATTTGCTCATGGGCAGTGGTGTTCTGAGGGTCACTGGAGTTGGACTGAAACGTGGGGTCTAAGCATGAGTTCAGAGTCATGCATGGAAACAGCCCAGTTTGGATGTTGTCTTGTCAGTAAGACAAGTTTGTAGCCATATTCTTCATTTGTCTAACCAAGGACCTCTCACTCTCCTCCATGAATATAAGGAAGAAAGTAGCCTTCTTTCTTAGGCTTCCTAAGTCTCTACATTCTGTCTGTGTTGAATCTGTTTAATGGGATCATTTGTTACCATAGTAGTAAGCCTGGAACAGTAACCAAAAGAACCTCCATTCTTTAGTCAAATGTTTTCTTTCAAATATTGATTTTTCTGGCATACAAGTTCTGAGGAACAATTAATCAATTCAGCACATGTTATATGACAGATCTTTCCTGGCAAAGCACAACATTCATATGTACCCACTCAGCTAAAACAGGATTTCATAACAAAACCATACTTGCTTGCCACTGAAATCCATCTTGTTGAACTAATGGACTTTATTGAGGTTACATACATAAATATGAGAATAGAGCTGCTTATAGGAGAAAAAATAGTTGCACCATAAACTTGAAGCCAGTATGAAATATAGCTTATGAACACTGGATACTCAGAGCACACTACACAACTGTAGACATATCTACAGGTTAATGGCATCATATCTTACTGGCTCAATACATCAATTGTCTTCTAAGCAGCTAGACTGGTATGAGTTTCTTCAAAGTAAGCACAGTGAATCCTGTTAGTTTCAGGTACTTCCGGAAGATGTTTTAAGTTTTTTATTTCCTGTCTTATTCAGCTTCCTTATAGAACAGAATGTTTTAGTTTCAATTAAAAAAAATCCTTCTACACAACAGAACATTCTTCAGGCTTCTTCATTTTGTTGTCATTGGGAAGTATTTGAGTTTGAAAAAGAAACATTTTAATAAAAATTTTCCTGCAATGTCACATTTGCAGTGTTTTACCTCAGTATAAAGTCTTGATTTATTTTCTAACATTTGAACATTACTCAAAGGTGTTCTCAAGTTTCTCATGTTCATTATTCTCTAGTGTGAAACCTGTAGTGATCTATTACTACAAAGCTTGTATAAAGCATATGCCATATTATTTACTATAGAAACTTATGTTTCCTATGTTAATTTCCTGATGTTTTCTTAGACATGAGAGGCAGGTAAAGACTGTGCTATATACATTGCATTTATAAGGCTACTCTCCTGTATAAATTCTTTGATGAGTTCTAAGGTAGGCTTCTTGGATAAAGGACTAGTCAAATTCATTGCATTGGTAAGGCTTCTTGTAGTATGAATTTTCTGATGTTTTCTAAGAACTGAGCCACCAGTAAAGGATTTTTCACATTCACTACATTTATAAGGTTTTTCTCCTGTATGAAGTCTCTGATGTGTTCTAAGATGATCTTTCTGGATAAAGCTTTTGTCACATTCACTACATTTGTAAGGTTTCTCTCCTGTGTGGATTTTCTGATGTGTTCTAAGATTGGCTTTCTGGATAAAGCATTTGCCACAGTCACTACATTTGTAAGGTTTCTCTCCAGTATGAATTCTTTGATGCCTTCTCAGATGGGCTTTCCTGATAAAGCACTTGTGACATTCACTGCATTTGTAAGGTTTTTCTCCAGTATGACATTTCTGATGCTTCCTAAGATCTGAGCCAACTGTAAAAGATTTCCCACATTCACATTTGTAAGGTTTCTCTCCAGTATGAATTCTCTCATGAGTTCTAAGGTTGGCTTTCTGGATAAAGCATTTGCCACAGTCACTACATTTGTAAGGTTTTTCTCCTGTATGAATTCTGTGATGTCTTCTAAGGTTGGCTTTCCGGATAAAACATTTGTCACATTCACTGCACTTGTACGGTTTCTCGCCCGTATGAATTTTCTGATGTGTTCTAAGATCTGAGACAACAGTAAAGCATTTCTCACATTCACTACATTTGTAAGGTTTCTCTCCTGTATGAATTCTTTGATGTTTTTTAAGCTTTGCTTTCTGGATAAAGCATTTATCACATTCACTACATTTGTAAGGTTTCTCACCAGTATGAATTTTCTGATGCATTCTAAGGTCCGAGCCTACTGTAAAGGATTTCTCACATTCACTACATTTGTAAGGTTTCTCTCCTGTATGAATTTTCTGATGTCTTCTAAGGTGGGCCTGCTGAATGAAGCACTTGTGACATTCACTGCACTTGTAAGGTTTCTCTCCAGTATGAATTCTTTGATGAATTCTAAGAGATGAGCCAACAGTAAAGGATTTCTCACATTCACTACATTTGTAACTTTTCTCTCCTGTATGAATTCTTTGATGTGTTTTAAGTTGGGATTTCTGAATGAAGCATTTGTCACACTCAGCACATATGTATGCTTTCTCTCCTCTATGAATTCTCTGATGTCTTTGAAGACCTGAGGAGGAAGAAAGGGTTTTGCCACATTCATTACATCTGTGAAGTTTTTGTCTACGGTGGGTTCTGTAATGGTTTTCAAGGTGTGATAATGTATAGAAGGACTTACTACATTGCTTGCATTCATAAGGCCTCTCTCCTCCATGAGTTTTATGATGTTTTTTAAGACCTAAGCAGCAGATAAAGGATTTTCTACAATCATTATATTTGTAAGTTTCCTCTTCAGTGTGAATTTTGTAATGTCTTTCAAAGCCTGATGAATGACAATAGCACTTACCACATTCTATA
>JADRCC010565288.1:11499-23095 GCA_019843855.1 Hylomyscus alleni
CATAATGGACATTATAATGTACTTTGTGATGTGACAAATATAGAATGGACTTATTGCATTCCGAAAGTTTATAGGGTTTTTCTCCAGGATGAGTTCTCCGATGTCTATAGAGACTTGAATAGGCCCTGAAGCACTTTCCACATTTTCTGCATTGGTAAGGTTTCTCTCCACTACACATTCGTTTTATCATGAGTTTATGCTTAGAGTCAAAAAATTTATCATACTCTGTAATTTTGTGTTCTTTCTTTCCAGTGTTGATTTGTGGATATGGGCCAATGATGGAACACAAATTTAAATAAGCCCTATAATCTTTGTATTGTTCTTTTTCAGTGTTCCTACTTTTATGTGCCTTTCGGTTCAATGGTTCATTAGAAGAATCCCATTGATTATCACTCCCATACATCTTGCAGTTTTCTGTAGTATCACTTGTATTATAAGGTATGCTTTGGGAGGATTCATAAAGCATTTTGCCAAGTTCATGATACTTGTAAGACTTCTCTTCGATACTTGCATGCTGATAGGTAATATGGTTTGAGCCTTGATCCGTGACCTCTTCATATTTACCACATATGCAATGGTTTTCTGGAAAATTAACAAATTAAGGATAATAAGTATTGATACTTGATTAAACAGATTCAATAACTTATGCCTCCTTAAGTTTAAGTTCTCACATTTAAATAAACTAGCACTTCATAGGAATAGAGCTGTCAGTAGAGGACACTGGTGTTTCACTTTTATTAAAGGATGCTCAGAAGACTCTCCATTCTGATCTTTATCAAACTGAAAAGACCACTAATAGTCTTTTCACTCTTATCTAATCTGCATATGTTATAGAATACTGAACAAACAAGTGATCCAACAATAATGCAATTTGAAAAAGAAGCTTTCTAAACAACCATATGGAGAATAGTTCTCTATTTTGCTGTTTGTGTTTTTCAAAAAGTCATACCATCTAGCCTTCATTGGCTAGGAGTTCATTATGTAACCCAAGCTGGCTGGGAACTCACCAGATCCACTTGCTTCATCTGTCCTAGTGATAGAATGAAAAATCATGCAGTACTATGACTAGAGACCTTATCTCAAAAAAATAAAAAGAAAATGAACATAAAAAGAAAAGACATCTCAGCATGTACACCACCAACAGCTCTTTCCATATTTTCAAATTTCTTCTTTTAAAAAAAAATCAGAAATAGATAATTAGCTTAATCAAAGAATAGAATCAAGATGGGCAGTGGTGGCACATGCCTTTAATCCCAGTACTTGGGAGGCAGAGGCAGGCAGACTTCTGAGTTCGAGGCCAGCCTGGTCTACAGAGTGTGTTCCAGGACAGCCAGGGCTACACAGAGAAACCCTATCTCCAAAAATAAATAAATAAATAAATATATAAATAATAAAAAAATAAAAAAGAGTAAAATCAAAGTAGTCCAACAACCAATTGCTACACAATAGTAAGTTTCATTGCTTTGAATAGTCAGGTTTCTTTCAACTCTGAATTTAGGATTAAAATCTAGATGAGAGAGTTAGAGAGATCTTACAGTATGCAGGATTAGTTGTTCTTGCAGAGAATGCTGAAAAATGTACTTATGTCTATTATTACAGGAATTTTTCTTCTTTCTGATTGTCTCTAGACAGTTCAAAGAGCTTATATATGCACAAAGTAGGTAAATACAAAGGATGAATGAGGAATTCTCTAAGAAAATCATTCTTACCTACAAAAACTAGATTGCTGTAATTCTCCCACATTACATCCATGTATAGAGCTCTTTGAGAGGAGTTGAGATATTCCCATTCCTCCTGGGAGAAGTCCACAGCCACATTTCTGAATGTCAATACATCCTGTAATGGAAAACGACCCATTTACCAAATGCTGTTAACAAAAATGCTTTCCTAGGTAAAAGAGACCTAAAGCATTAGACAATTTTGTTATATAGATGAGTCATAAAAATTATTCAAAATAAAAGTTTTCTAACAATGCTGCAGAGATCACTTATGAATTAAGAAAACTGGTTGTTCTGGCAAACCCAAGTTTGGTCCTCAGCACCCTTTTTGTACTATACAATAGATTATAATTTTAGTACCACCTAACCCAATGTTCTCTTCTGAACTCTACAGGAAATATGAACACATATTAGCCATGCATATATTCAGAGAAATATACCCATAAAATAAAGTGCAAGTTAATTTTAATACAAGATATATTCTAGAATATTCATACTCTATATTATATTTTCAATCTCTGTAAAAACATCATGACACTATAGACTCACAATTAGCACATTTTGGGGGAATATAAGACACAAATTTGAGGTCTAGTTGCAGGTATATACTTTTATGATGGCTGTGCTTTTATGAATAAGTGTGATCAAACAGGATCACACTTATTGCAAATGGAAAAGTTATTAGGAAAACTATGTTTCCAACGTCAATATTGCTCAAATTTGGATACTGGATTAAGCCTGCCTGCACCTAGGCCTCACCAGACTCAATTCTTCTCCTTCTTCATTTTTTTTTCTTTTTCTTTTCTTTTCTTTCTTTCTTTCTTTTTTTTTTTTTGTATAAAGGCAGGTTTATAAGGGATAGCTCTCTGGTTCACCAATCCCAAGAAAGAGGGCCAGGGAAATTGCCATGCAGACAGGGAGACAGAGGTGATGTAGGGGTGAACACAGAAAGAGAAAGATGGAGAGAGAGAGAGAGAGAGAGAGAGAGAGAGAGAGAGAGAGAGAGAGAGAGAGAGAGAGAGAGAGAGCGCTGACTCAATTCTAATGATTAGTTGGGATTTATAGATGAATAAAAAGTCAAGGAGATTTTCTCTTGTTAATGTTTTTAACAGGAAGGGGTGTAACATCATTGCATATATCCAACATTCTAAACAACACATAGAATCAGATACTTTGTGAAGTTACTGTATGGGAATATTTTCACAATCATCAAGTAAATAGAAAAATCATTATTAGACAACATTAATATTACTACATTTTTCTAAAAGTCAACAAAACCAATAAAGATTAATAACAATTTCAGAACTCCCATATGTGGGTTCACTACAGAGTATTCAGAATAAATGTCCTATGTGACAATGCATTCGAATGAAGTAGAAAGATTTTCGGTGATAGAAATGATTGTACAAGGTTATATGAGAATAATTCTAACTCTTCACTAATTTTGAACATATTATTACTCATGTGATTGTCTCAATAAAAATTTGAATTTTTAAATTTCTTTTTTTAACTGTTATATATCTTTTATTTATGGGACAAATGAATAATCTGGACTTGTATCCTCTCCATCATTCTCAAGCAGTCCATACTAAGAGAGATTTAAAGCATTACCAGTGTGCTTTTGTCCAATATCCACACAATTGTCCTCCAAAGAGACTGTATGGTCTTGAAGCACATGTAAATGCCTGACAATATAGATTTTAATGAAATAAATTTGCAAGTTTTACAAATTTTTTATTAGATATTTTCTTTATTTACATATCATATATCTCCTTTCCCAGTTTCCCCTCCGAAAAAAAGAAAAAAAAAGAAAATTAAAAAAAACCCTGTTCCCTCCCTCCCCTCCCCCTGCTCACCAACCCACCCTTTCCAGCTTCCTGGCCCTTGCATTCTCCTATACTGGGGCATAGAACCTTCACAGGACCAAGGGCCTCTCCTCCCATTGAAAACTGACTAGGCCATCCTCTGCTATACATGTGCTGCTGGAGCCATTATTCCTACCATGTATACTCTGTGGTTTGTGGTTTAGTCAGTCCCTGGGAGCTCTGAGGGTACTAGTTAGTTTATATTGTTGTACGTCTTCAGGGGCTGCAAACCCTTCAGCTCCTTGGGTCCTTCGTCTAGCTCCTACTCCACCTAGTTATCCTTCCCATATTCAGCCATCAAATCCAGACAGGTGCTAGCTGACAGGAGCCTGATATAGCTGTCTCCTGAGAGGCTCTGACAGTACCCAACTAATACAGAAGTAGAGGCTCTCAGACATCCATTGGAATTTTTAAATTTCAATGCTCTTCTTTTCTTCCATATTTGAACTCCATAATCTAAAAATGATTACATTCCATATATAAGAATCACTTATGATGCTTTCTTCATTTTATAAAAAAATAAAAGATGCAAGGTTATACAATAGCTTCATCATGAATACACATTTTTTTAATGTAAACCCGAGGGACTCATGGGTAAAGGGAACTTGCTATTCCTGCAGAGAAATACAATTTAATTTTCTCTACACTCAAGGCTGCTTACTTTAGTGCTTTACTCCTATACCAAGGGTTTGGTGCCAACCTCTGGGATCCATGGTTATCAGGAGAAGAATATCATACACATAAAATCATGCAGATAAATACTCATATACTTAGTAAAGATATATATTTTTTTAAAGTAAGAAATGAAAACCTGCTCAGTGCAACCTCTCTGCAGAATGTTACCTATGTAATACAGAGATTCAGGAAAAGGAAACATATAGGGTGGCAGGAGTCTTCCCCCCTCTAAAGAAAGAGAGCAAAGTCATTAAAAGGGACATTCATTTATGCTTCAAAATTGAGGACTTATGCATAGAACCAAGTCATTATCTGTAAAAAAATTCTTACTAATATATTCTACATGATATAGTATAGAAGTGGGAAAAGGACTGTTTACACTGTGTCTGAAAACTAAAACAAAAAGAGAAAATACTGATCTATCAATTGAGAACATCACTGAGCAGTGGAATCAAGAAAAGGATATGAGTAGAACCTCTCTTGAGTCAAATAGTTTTCAGATGTCAATACACCCACAGGTACATGATTCTTGGTAATCTATGTTACATCAAATAGCAAAATGAAAATCCACTATACTGCAATTTGCATCTCCTTACAGATAAGCAAAAGCAAGCCATATACTCCTTCCATCATCTGGGTTCTCTAGGGTGCTGAAATATTTACCACTCGGATTCAAGATAGTGAGTGTCTTTTATTTCTACTTTTCCACAAAGTGCTCAGTGAGGTAGGTCAAAATGACCATGTGTTTCCATGGCTACTTTCATAAGATGGTCTGGAAACCTTGCTGTCTCTGAAATGCAATCTATGTGTCACAGGAGACACCTTCCTCACAAATATAGAAGGACAAATGTCCATCCTATGCAGGAATTGTACATTCATGTATTTCTTTGATCCTTACCTACAATGGAAATCTAAATTTATACTCAAATTACAGGTCTTAAGTGTATGAAAAATATGTGTGCTCACATTAATAATCCAGGAATGATACAACTGGACTAGGCTGTGTTCTGTGGGTGACAAAATGTAAAGCCTTAAACATAACTAAAAGAGAAGAAAAAGAAGAAAAAAATCATGGGAAATATTGTTCCTGTCTAAAGGAAAGGCCACCCAGAGACTGCCCCACCTGGGGACCATCCCATACATGGACACCAAACTCAGACACTATTGTGGATGCCAAGACATGCTTGCTGGCAGGAGCTTGAAAAAGACATCTCCTGAGAGACTCTGCCAGAGCCTGACAAATACAGAGTTGGATGCTCAAGCCAACCATTGGACTGAGCACGGGGATCCCAATGGAGGAGTTAGGGAAAGTATTGAAGGAGCTGAAGGGGTTTGCAATCCCATAGAAAGAACAATATCAACCAACCAGACTTCCCAGAGCTTCCAGGGACTAAACCATCAACCAAAGAGTACACATGGAGAGACCCATGTCTCCAGCCGAATATGTAGCAGAGGATAGCCTTGCCAGGCATCAATGGGAAGAGAGGTCCTTGGTCCTCTGAAGTCTTGCTGCTTCTGTGTAGGGGAATGCCAGGGCAGTGAAGTGGGAGTAGGTGGGTGGGTGGGTGGGTGAGCACCATCATAGAAGCAGGGGGAGGGGAGATGGGATAGGGGCTTTGTGGAGTGGAAACCAGGAAAGGGGATAACATTTGAAATGTAAATAAATAAATAAAATACCCAATAAAAAAAGAGAAAAAAATCATAAACAATTTAAAATAAATTTAAAAAAAATCATTGGAAATAAACACTTTAGATAACTTTACCTGAAACAGGCTTGCACGGTTTCAACCAAAAAAAAAAAAAAAAATTCAGAAAAACAAACAAGCAAACAAAAAAAGGAAATGTGAATACAACACTGACCTGGGGCACATCTATCAGAGAAGCAGTCATTTTTCCTGTTGCAATTTTCTGAGTTTCTGTTTCAGGAACAAAGACCGGAACTCTTCTTGAAATTTCACATCAAGATCTCAAAAATAAAAAGCTAAAATTAATACAATCCTCTTACAGACAATACTATACCACATAAGAAAACCCCCAAACAACAACAGCAACAAAAAAGATATCTGAGGTACTGTCAATGTTTCTACAGAGAGAAAAGCAGGGAAGAATATATTTGGACTGATGAAAGGAAATAACTATGGATCTAATCACTGCACTCATAAATTTTGGCTCTTAAAACTTATGGGGAAGAAAATGCATTTGAAAAAGCTATGTAATAACACAGCTCACCCTCTCAAGCAGCACTGAAGTTCACAACTGGAGATAAACTATACATAGAAAAAAATTGGAGAAAATCTATCCATGATAACACAGGGAATAAAAATGTTTTACATAGAGAGTAGATGAATAGAGGAGAGCTAGGAGTAAGAGTTCATGTCCCACTCACAAAAACAACAACCACCAGTTCCAACTGGAGGGAGGAAAAATAGTACCAGCAATGTCACCAACCAGCATACATTTTTTAAATACTGTCAGAAATAAAAACCCTGAAGTATGAAAGTCTCAGTAGAGATGAAAATATCTGAGACAGAGTTTAACACGACTGCCTTGTGATGAATTCTAAAGCAAGTAGGAAGAAATGGAACAGAGCTCAACACAGTGGAGGGCAGAGGTGTTAAATGGAGGCCGGGAGGCCCACCGCCCCATGGAGAGCGAAAAACAGGAAGAGCATTAGCAGGAAGACTGTAAAGAGAGGAAGACGCATGCGCTCTCTAGTCTCCTTCACTCCAGAGTGAGCTAGAGAAGTCTGAATAAGACGAAGAGGAGAGAGGAGATACCAGTAAGGAAGAATGGCAACAAATCTGTTTTAAATGATCAAGTCACACACAAACCTTCCCACAGACACCATGGGGGAAAAATCTTATTGAAGAATGCAAAACTCATACACAAAATGACTAGTTCCCTACAAATATATAATAACAATTTGAGGAATAAATTAAAAATGTAGCACATTCAAGTAGGTTCACAAAGACCTAGGAATAAGCCTAAATAATAATGATGACTTCTTTTCTATGAGGAAAATTTTAAAGGCACTCATAAAAAAAAAATAAAAGAAAGAAAAAGAAAAGCCCGAAAGGAAATGGACTGCGACACACTCTGACAAATGACGTGGTATAAATGATTTATTACTAACAGCAGCCAGCAGAATCAATTCAATGGCCATCAGCAAAATACTGACATTTTCCACAAAAGTAGATACAGACGGAAACAGTCACATCGTCACGGGAAAAGCACAAGTGTTATTGTGAGGAGCTCAATCCTAGAAGTAGGTAAACGTTTTCTTTAAATAGAAATAGAAATTAAAATTAGTTTCTTGCCTGAGAATTCACAATCATAGGTGAGAGAGTGTAATTAACGTGGGTTCTTCTGAGTCCTAAGCAATAACACAACTTGTATAATTACTGAAATGTTTGTTACAATCCCCAAAATAAAACATTCAGAGCTACAGCTCTGCAGCTTTATAGTCACAGGAAATAGTGCAAAGAGAGCCATGAAAGCGGATCTAAAATTCCTCTCCCAATAAATAAATAAATAAATAAATAAATAAAATAAAATAAAATAAAATAAGAGAAAGCAGGCAGAGAGGATTTTTTTTTCCT
The DNA here is from genome assembly GCA_019843855.1 of Hylomyscus alleni. NCBI lineage: Eukaryota > Metazoa > Chordata > Mammalia > Rodentia > Muridae > Hylomyscus > Hylomyscus alleni. Next base: position 19,357 of record JADRCC010565288.1, read on the forward strand.
GCCAAATATAACTTGGCATGGTGGGCCAAAAGGACTTTGCAGCCATTTGTCTTCCAGACCAGCCATATGTGTTCGAGGCTCATCATCCCATGCAAGCTGACTAGATCTCAAAGCACTCCATCCTCACTGCCTCTCCCAAAGTCAGGGTCTGGCCTATCTTGGAGCACTGAAAGGCACCTGAGGCAAAACCTGAATTTCAAGTAATGGCAAGTGGAGCCTCTGCTGCTGCAGCATGAGCTAGCCTGGCTGTGGCAGAGCTTAAACTGTTTTTGCTTGTTTGATTTTGTTTGCTTCCTCTCACATTGGGAACAACTCAATATAGACGGATGAAAATGGTCTCTTCATGGGGAAAGAATAAAGAGGCCCAGGATCTTGGAACAATTGCAACTAGGACACAAAGCACTTAAGTCAATGCTCATTACATTTCCTGAGGTATTGTTCAATCATTATATGGAAACTTGCTCTTCTCCTAATTATATAATCAATCCTTAAATGAGTGCTTAACTTTCATGGTAAATAAGCTAAAGGAGCAAAATTTAAAATTCTGAGTCATATCAATTGGGTACATTCTTATTGGTAGATCACGACTGAGAATTTAAGTCAGATCTTTAAGTTGCCTTCTGGAGATGCTTGGTTATATTCTATAAGAAATGTAAAAGAAACTAGGCTGTTTTGAGTTGTTCCTTGCCAATGCAATTAATCTAAATCTCTTCACTTTAGCCTCAGACAGAATCTTTAGACAAAGAAAAAAAAAACCAGATATATTCTTCACCAAAATATCACAAGAATGACCTGTAGGCAACAAACTAAAATTCTCCTCTGTAACTTCTTGGGCCATGCCCCGCAGTTCAACTAACCCTCAGCACCACTGTTCCTAGTAAGACTGCCCATTAAGCCATACTTAATGTGTTCAACTTTTTCTAATCCAAACTTCCAGAATCCACATTCCTCTAAACAAAAGCATGGTTAAACCTACCACATCAAAAAACAATGAAACAAAAAACTGAAAATAACAATTTAAATATACTTGGGATAAACTTAAAAATTAAAATAGAAATAAATTAAAATAAAGAATTTTTTTAAAAAAATATATTTCTTCTCAGTAATATGGTGGCCAAGAAATGCAAACACAATTGCATGTTTCACAAATTCCCTTGGAAGCCAGAGAGGGCTGATAAATCAGAAAAGCAACAAAAGAAATTAGAATCATTTGGAAATTTTCACCTAAAATTATTTCTGGTACAGCCTCAGAATCTGCTATACCAGAATCTAGTTACACAATGTAGTGAAACCTAGAGTTTTCCACCAAGTTTGTCTTCCACGAAACTGTAATGTTTGGTACTGTTTCATTTACAGTATCAGCTGACTATGAACTTTCACACTTGCGTAGGAAAACCCAATTGTTTTCTCCTTCAGGATTTTCTGTGTTTATTTCTCAGGTACTTCTGAATATCCTGTTGCCTAATACAAAAGTCTTCTTAAGCGCAAAATCAAAATTGCCCTAAATTTTTAAGGTAACAAATAATACCAAAAAATAATAAAGCTTTAGATTTAAATTATTAATGGTTAATGACCACTGTTAATATATAACAGATTTTGTGGCTGCCTTTGGTTTGATAAATGATCAGACTCTGGCAAGGGACATAGTTAAAGAAGGCTCGTGAGAGTTTATCCTCTATTAAAGCAATATTTAGTTTTGTTTGTAGATCCACCTCAGAGGTAAGAGTACTTGTTTAGCAAAGTGAAATGTCCTGGGTTCAGTCCTCAGCTCCATGGAGAAAAGCATTATTTTATATAGAATAGATATTATTTTATAAAATATTCCAAGCTAGTAGTGCATAATTTATAATTAAGGGATATCTGCTTGACATCTGAAACTACAAGTGATGTGAATGAGACCATTTCTGCTCTCATGTATGTATAGATATGTGCTAAGAGGGCATAATGCCGTTCCCTAATTATTCAGCCACAGAGCATAGTCCCAGGCCTGGCATGGGGCCCTGGTGATTTGAGGACAATATCATTGTGACCTGACTGTTGACTAGCTCTTTATAGATTTCCTTTCTAGGACTCTTATTACAATTAAATACTGATATTGGCCCTGCTTATTCTAGCAAATGATTTTAGGAATTTTAATATTAATCATGTTACTACGTCTCTTACTATCCACAGGGTCAAGCTATTGTCGAAGGACACAATCAAATACATAATTGGCAAAATTTAAAAAGTATTAATTACACTCATTTAAATCCTCACATACTATGCTAACTTTAATTTTCTTTTCACTATAAAGGAAAATGCTGTTTCTGCTGCCCCACAATATTTTTTCCTAATAGAGACACAGCCTAAAGTATATGTGGTTGTTTGATTAAAAATGGCCCCCACATGCTCAGAGGAAGTGGCATCATTTAAAAGAAATAGGACAGGTAGCCTTGTGAGAGTAGAAGGTGGCCTTGATGGAGGAAGTGTGTTATTAGGGGTGGGCTTGGGGGGTTCATTAGCTCAAGCTAGGCCCAGTGTCAATCTCTCTTCTTGCTGCCTTCAGATACAGATGTAGAACTTTCAGGTCCTTCTCCAGCACCATGTCTGCCTGTTCACCCCCTAGCTTCCCACCATGATAATGGACTAAACCTCTGATCCAGTAAGCCAGCCCCAATTAAATGTTTCCTTTCTAAGAGTTGCCACGGTCATGGTGTCACTTCACAGTAATAGAACAGTGGCTAACAAAATATTAAATGAAAAGATTTAGAAACTAATCAATGAAAAGGACCTGATGTTTTAACATTGAGGGAACGTTGGAAGGTTTTGCTTATGACCTTCCAGAACATGAACATACCATTGATCTGACCAGGACATCCAGAGGACACCAGATGAAGGAAACCTATGAAAGCAGATGACAAATCCATCAAGGGGAGACACCCCACGAGGGAAAGTAAGATGATAACTTGGGGAGTTAGCAGGACTTTAATTCAACAAGCTGATACTTTGGGAAAACAAGAACCATATAAAAACAACATGAAAATCATATCAGATTGTCAATGCAGAATACAAATTTTCTTTTTTGGTCAGGGGGATAAAATACATATCTGTGATAGGAGACAGTATGATTTTGTTTTCCCATGGTATGGATTGTTTATGAAGGTGTGGGAAAGGCTGTATTACATCCATTTTGCTCAGTAAATCTTTTCAATCATCAAGAGAATTAAGAGTGAACTCTCTGAAAATTGTGATGATTCTTTATATCTATTGAATCCTGCAATGGTTACAGCCACAGTGGATTTTTTTTTTTATTGATCCCAGAAATCATTACTGGAATACAAAGAGATGTCTCAAAATGGCCTGTATGATTAGTAAAACTACTAATATTACAGCAGAAATATTAGCAGAAATTAATCTATATATGAATGAACTAAGGATCACAGTTTTATAAAACAGAGCTACTATAGATTATTTGTTGCTCAAGCATAATCTTGATTGGAAACAATTCCCTGGCATATGTTCCTTTAATGTGTAATATTTTTCCCATACTACTGAGGGTCAAATTAGTGATGTACAGAATGAGACAGACAAACTCTCTCAAGTGAACTCTGAATGGCCATCAAGTCAAGATGATTTTCCCCTTTTCTCAGTTCTCGGCTATGTATTTTTATAATTCTCTTATGCTTATATTTATTAATTAGACTAACCAAAAGGGCAATGTATTCAAACTTGGCCTCTATTACAGCCAGTGTCTTTTCTT
>JADRCC010565290.1:0-21220 GCA_019843855.1 Hylomyscus alleni
GTATGCATTTTGGTTAGTTTTGTGGGGTTTATTTAAACATTTTTAAATATTTATGTGTATGTGTCTGTGACACGTGTGGGCGGGAAGCCAGCAGAAGTAAGGGCAACTTGTCAAATCCCCTAGAACTAGTTACAGGTAATTGTCTACCATGTGGGTACTGTGAACTGAACCTGGGTCCTTTTCAAGAACAGAAAATAATCTTACCTTCTGCACTAGCAACCCAGCCCACTGGTTTTGTTTTTTAGTTAGAAAAATATTCCTTCTTCAAAAAGTCTTAACAGTTGGCCATGTAAAGTTCCTTTACCTATTAATTTCTAATTTAAAAGATAAGGATCATTTCAATATTTTTAGTTTGTTGTTGTTGTTGCTGAGACAGGGATTCACCATAGCTCTGGCTAACCTGGACTTCAGTGTGGAGACCAGGCTAGCTTCAAACTCAAGAGATTCACCTGACTTTGTCTTCTGAGCCCAGAGATTAAAGCAAAAGCACCACACAGCGAAAGATAAAGATCTCTTTTTTTTTAAAGATTTATTTATTTATTATATATAAGTACACTGTAGCTGTCTTCAGACACCCCAGGAGAGGGCATCAGATCTCATTACAGATGGTTGTGAGCCATTGTGTGGTTGCTGGGATTTGAACTCAGGACCTTCAGAAAAGCAATCAGTGCTCTTAACCACTGAGCCATCTCTCCAGCCCCCAAGATAGAGATCTTAATGAAACTAATTTTGTAGGATATTGCTGCCATGTGTCATAATGAGTTTTATAATATTGCTTGCAATGAATTATCCTATAGATTGAAATCTTTATACTTGGCCATATAGATTCCTCAATTGTGATTAAAACAAACTAAACTACCCATTATTCTAAGATGGTACCTAACACATAGTAGGTTATCACATTGAAGTACATGAATGGTTTTATGTACTTAAATCATTCTGCCATAGAACACAAATCCCAAGACTAGATCCTGTTTTAACGGTGAGGGCTTCCTATTAGAGGAAAATGGAAATACACAATTTTTAAAATTTATTTTTCTTCTCGCTCCCCAGGGGGCACAGTTTCTAACAGAGCTTGCACCTCTGTGTAAGATATACTGCTCTGATGGAGAAGAATATACCATATCTAGGTAAGAATATACCGTAATATCTAGGTTGTAGCCATCCTGTAGAGGCTTAGTGCTTTAACCTCAAATGCCTGTGTTCACTGAAGGAAAAATTACTGGCAAAAGGTATTTTTCTAAAAATTCTTTTGTTTGTTTTTTTAAATAGCTGTGTTAGAGGTCGATTGATGGAAGTGAATGAAAACATTCTTCATCAGCCATCTCTTCTTCAAGAAAAGGTAAAGGAGAGTCGGGGAAAGTGTGGCCCTGCCCACATACCCCTTAGAACTCATCAGGCATTACTAAAGGTTCTGCTTTCTTCCCCCAGCCATCCACTGAAGGCTACATTGCAGTTGTATTGCCCAAATTTGAAGAAAGTAAAAGCATAACAGAAGGGTTGCTGACACAGCAACAGTATGAAGAGGTCGTGGTAAAACGCACTCATGCCACAGCCACCGCGCCCTGAGTCTTGCGATGGAGGCAGCACTGGGTTCTCACCCTACCCAGCGTAAACTATCGGTGCCCTGAAGCCAGGCAGTGTGTATGAAGCATTCCTCACAGCCGCCTGGCCTCAGGAGAATCCTAAGCCTCCACCTAACCTAATCTCCGTCCTTCGTCTTAACATCACAAGCCTTGGTTCCATTTGTATGCAGGCTCTCAGCTCTGCCTCGCCCAGGCACATGCTTTGTATGCTGGGAAGTACAGTTGTGGATATTCACTTGCACATACATCAGAAAACAACTTCAAGTGCTTTTTTACCTTTGTTAAGGACAGTGTCTCATTGGCTTGGAACTTTGCAAGCTAGCCTAGGGAGGTACCTGTGTCCTCTGCCCGCCACCTTCCAAGGCTGGTATTATAAGTACACACCACCATACCCAGCTTTATATGGGTCTGGAAACCCAAACTCTGAGCTTCATGCTTTCAAGGTGTATTAGTTACTGTTCAGTTGCTGTGATAAAATACCACAACCAAAAGCAACTTCAAAAAGAGTTTATCTGGGCTTATAGTTCCAGAGGACTAGATGACCACAGTAGTGGGAAGGCATGATAGCCAGAGCAGGAAGGTAAGAGATCACATCCCTACCACATACCAAGAGCAGAGTGAACTGGAAGGAGAATGTGATTATAAACTGCCCCTGGTAATAAATTCCCCAGCAAGACTTCGTGTCCTAAAATTTCCTTAAGCTCCCCCAAACAGTATCACTGACTGGGGACTAAGTGCTCAAATACCTAAGTCTATGGGCATTGTTTTTTCATTCAGTCTACAACATTCTTCCCTAATGGCTATAGGCTCATAGTTAGGTCATACAAAATATAGTTAATCCAATATCAAAAGTTCCCATAGTCTTTAACAGTCTCACCGCTGTTCCAAAGTCTCTTCTGCATCTTGATGTAATCTCTTATCTACCTTGTAAATCGGAAAGCCAGTTACATACTTCCAACATACAATGGCACAGAGTATACATTCCCATTCCAAAAGGAAGGGATGATGGCATAGTGAGGAAATATTAGACCAGAGGCCAAAACCAGCATGATAAAAGCCAAACCCTGCAGCTCCATATCTACTGTCTACAGGTTTAGTGTCTAAGATGACTCCAACCCACCAGCAATTCTGTCTGTAACAGATTGTTCTGATAGTTCTGCTCTGTGCAGCTCTTCCTTGGCAGATGTCTTACAGCTTTGTATTTCCTGTGTCTTGGGATTTGTGCCACAACCCAAATTTTACCTTGACCTCTTCACAGTGGCCTCTCATATCCTTGCAGAAACTCTATCTCTGACACGTGTTTCCTGGCCTCAATGACTTTCTGAAGCCAAGGAGGATCCAGATATTTCATTCTTGCATCTTTTATGCCTGCAAAGCTAGTACCACATGGAAACTATTTGAAAATTAGACAGCCAGCTTTCAGTGCCTTTGGTCACATCCACAGCAGCTCTTGTATGGTGTTGCTTTTTCCAAGAAAACAGCCAGGTTCTTGTGCTTTCAGAGTAGAGGTTTATCTGAAAGGATTCTTGCCTTGACCAGCTCCCACTGTCCCAGTGTTGAACAAGAGACCTTTTTTTTTTTAACTTTTTATTGATTCTCTGTGAGTTTCATATCATGCACCCCAGTCCCACTTATCTCCCTGTCCTCTCATATGAGCCCTTCACCCTTGCAACCTCCTCCCAAGATAAAAGACACACATATAAAACAAAGTTTAGAAAATAATCTCATTGTGGAACCTGTTATATCAAAGTATGTCCCACTTCTGTCTACACATCCTCACTTGCAAATGTTCATTGCAGTGAATGGTTGGTCTGGTTTGAGATCTCTGACTTCTGTTACACCATCAATATTACATCCTCATTGGAACTCCTCCCAGTTATTGTTATTGCTCTGTGTCATGGAGATCCTGCAGCTTTGGAACAGCAAAACTGGCCCTTTCACAGAAGAGATTTTGGGGTGGGCCAGTTCAGAGTCCTAGACCTGAGCCTGGTGGTAGCTGAGCTGGTCAACAGGCTTACCTCTTACCTGTACCACCTGGAGGACCCGCCCCACCCCTTTTTAAATGTGTGAGTACTCTGACTGCATGTATATCTGCATGCTAGAAGAGGTATCAGATTCCTTTACAGATAGTCATGAGCCACCATGTGGTTGCTGGGAATTGAACTCAGACCCTTTGGAAGAGCAGTCAGTGTTCTTAATCGCTGAGCCATCTCTCCAGCCCAAACCTGGGGACTTCTTAATAGCACTAATCACTAGTAATAGCCTTTATCAGTACATGTCTCTCAGGTCATTAAGTCAGTATTAAGTTTCTCTGTGTTCTCTTCGCCAAGCTGTACATTTGGTATTCCCCCCACCTCCACATGCTTGTTTTCATTTATCAACATTTTACTGTCTTGAAATAGCTAATGCCAGAGACATCAGTCCATTTTTAATTCAGCTTCATGACAAGTCTCAGGACTTGGATAGAAAGCAGCCAGATTCTTTGTCAAAGGGTCACATAAATGGCCTCTAGCTTCTTTGCTAATAGAGACTGTTTCCCTCTAAAGCCCCAGGAGCCAGGCACCTACTGTCTTTATTACTCACATCACTACAGTCTTCTAGGCTCAAAACAGCAAGTGCTGTTCCACAGTGCTCTCAGCATTGAACCATTTTTCTGGTCCAAAGTTCCAGAGTTCCATATTTCAAAAAAAAAAACCTATTATGGTCACATTTTTTTCACAGCAACACCCTCACTTGTGTTGGTAGCTTCTGTATTAGTTGCCTATCTGTTGCTGGGATAAAACACCATGACCAATAGCAACTCAAGAATTCATTTTGGCTTACAGACTCAGGGAGCTAGATGCTCATGGCAGCAGGCACAAGAAGCTGAAAGACCACATCAGCATACACTGGGAGTACACAGTGAAGTAGACGGAGGCTATAGATACAAAGCCTGCCCCAATGAATGCCTCCTCCAGCAACTGTATCTTTTTTGTTTGTTTGTTTGTTTGTTTTGTTTGTTTTTCAAGACAGGGTTTTTCTGCATAGCGCTGGCTGTCCTGGAACTCACTCTGTAGACCAGGCTGGCCTTGAACTCAGAAATCCACCTGCTTCTGCCTCCCAAGTGCTGGGATTACAGCAACTGTAACTTAAACGTTCATAGCATCCCCCAACAGCTCCACTAGCTAGGGACCAAGTATTGTAAGTTTTTTAAGGCTGCAATATGTACTTGAGACCATGGGAGGCACTTTTCCTTCAGTCTACAGCAGGAGACAAGCAAGCACTTCACTGAGCCATTTCTCCAGCCTCACTCTGTTCCTAACAAATGGCAAATAAGGAATGCTTTTCTTATTAAAACAAAACATACAAAGCTCATGAGAAATATTGTGAAGTTTTACATTCCTATAACCAGGGAGTAAACTGTTAATAAACTGGTTTTTGTTTGTTTGTTTTTTAAGACAGGGTTTCTCTGTGTAGCCCTGGCTGTCCTGGAACTCACTCTGTAGACCAGGCTGGCCTCAAACTCAGAAATCTGCCTGCCTCTGCCTCCCAAGTGCTGCTCAGCCTGTCTGCCCTTCTTAAATCCGCTTCAAAGTGAAATGAAGAAGCCCATCTTTACCCTTTCCACTGTGGCTTTCCCTCTAAGTCGCTAGGGAGAGGCAGGAATGTGGAGTCCGCTTTCCACTCTACATGGAAAAGCTTTGAAAACGTCCAAAGACTCTTGTAGCAAATGGAAGAATCATGCTGCAGGGTCAGTCTGGCTCTTGCACATATATGGTACTGACTCCATCGTGCAATATATACCATATATATTTTCCTGACAGCTAAGCTGTAGTAATGAAGGTACTTGAATGTCATCCAGAGACATAGATGTATTAGAGCAGAACAAGATTATTTACAAAAAGCTAAAAAAAACAGCTATGAAGTTCTGGCTTTAGATTAGACATTTACACTGAATTTAAAACAAAGACTTTAAATTTCTAAGTTTTTTAAGGCTGCAATATGTAATAACTGCCTTTGCCTTGTTTTTAATGAGATAATTTTAAGTGCAGCCAAGCAAAGCTTACCAAGAAGAAAGAAGCTCCCTGTAAGTAGGAGAGGACCAAAGCGAGTTTTCCTTACCCGTTCTCACAGATGAGAGTCTGCTCTGTAAGCTCCTCAGTCCTTGGGACCTGGTGATGGCATGTGGCCTGTTCCCTCACCCCTTGGCAGCACTATGTAAAGGTATTTTGCAATCATTTGTAGAGAAGAAATTTTTAATATTCTTTAAGACAAACTTCTTACAACCTGAGGGACAGCATGACTGTCCCTTAATTATGTCATCTCTAGGGAACATGCTAGGCTGGAAACTAGGCAAACAGCAGCAGAACCTCACTTTGAGTAGCAGAAAGGATTCTCAGAGACTCGTGCTATGAGTCCACATCTGTTTCACTGGTTGTATCTTTCTCTGCTTGTTTTATTGCAAGTTAAGAGAATGTTTGCTTCACGGACTTAAAAACCACGCTATAAGTACTTTCAAATGCGGCACATGAAACAGTACAGAATGGAATGGCATTTTGTAATTTTATCACTGGTCAGTATGCTGCCCCCAAATTTTGATAATAGATCAAAATTAAGCCAGTCGCTATGAGTTCAGTTTGAACGTACAATTTTTATTGAAATGTATATTATCACATGATGCTTAATACAAATTAATAAACTCTTATCTTGTTGTTAGAGATAATGGTATTGTTGCCACATATCTGATAGTCCTTAACAGTTTTGCTGAGGGATCGGCTCTATTACTAAAACAGTAGTGACACTGAGAATCCAATGAAGTTAGCATTCTGCTTCTCAGTTTAAAAAGACATCCTAGAATTGTCACTCACACGTGTTGGTACCAGTCCTGTCTATTTCACAGAAGATGGTTCATTCAATCATTCCCTATAACAGCTGCCTGCAAGATTATCCTTCTAGAAGACTGGCTATGTTGGCATCTGTGACGGTAGCTAAAGGTGTGAGATTTCTGTAGAGCACAAGCTGGTACTGCACACGCTCCCTCACTCTGCCCTTGTTCTGATAGTCTGCAGGACAGCCAATCAGCTGGGTGACCTGGGCAACCTTCTCCTTGCTTCATCCCACAGCCTACAAGGTAAACAGGTTACCCCCAGAGTCAATTCCCAGCCCAAGGAAAGGTTTAAACCCTAAAGTTCAAAAGGCTAAAAATATTGATTTTAAAATGAACATTCCGATTCCACATACATAAAATACAGTGTATAGTATCTGGAATCTAAACAGCCTCTTGGTTCCAATGTTCTGCCCTCTGCAACTGTCATTTCATCAATACTGAGAAGGGTACTTCAAAAGTGTCCTTAAACCAGTAAGAAATTCTTAGGATTCCATCCATTATTCAGGACTGCCTGGTCAGCTACAGCTAAAATAAAAAACCATCTCCTCTTCTGAAGTTGCTCCAGGGAGTTCTCTGGAGTGACTCCTGTGGTTTTCCTTTCAGAAGTAGGGAAGGGACAGATGGCAGCTTAGCAACCTTATCCAGTGAGATACTTATTAGAAGCAACAGTGCTAGCAGGTGTGATCTGGAACCAGACACTCAGGGACACTTAGCCTGCTTCAACAAGACTGAAGAAGAGTTCACAGCTGGGTAGTGGTGGCACACGCCTTTAATCCCAGCACTTGGGAGGCAGGCAGATTTCTGAGTTCGAGGCCAGCCTGATCTACAGAGTGAGTTCCAGGACAGCCAGGGCTATACAGAGAAACCCTGTCTCCAAAAACCAAAAACCAAAACAAAACAAAAACAAAAAACAAAAACTGCATTCCACAAGGCCACTGTCTATTTTCTGCTGAAATTAGTGTTGTAGATAATCAGCTTAAAAAACAGGTAAGGATGCCAAAGGGGAGTGTGCAACTGCTGCTGTGGGATTCAGCTGCCGTGAGACAGTGGGGATATTTGGTGTGTGCTGACAAACACCCTGAGCATAGTGTGTGTTTTCAAGTTGCACCGCTTTTAGAATCTTAGCAACCACCATAGCAACATGACTGTCTAATCTGAAGATCAGAAAAAAGAAAGATTTCAGCGTTCTCTTTAAAAGGATCATTTGCTTTTTAAAATGTCAGCTGTGCCACATGGTCTTCCAGAGACAGACCCCAGGCTGCTCAGGTTTGACTATCCATGGTGTCTTTGTTCGTTGCTGAGACCCATCTGTTATTTTCTTTCTGGAGGAAAGAATTAAGATAATTAGCTTCTGCTATGTTCTGAAAACAAGCTGCTAAGTGAAGCATGCACACTGCCATTTTCCTTTAAGTTAATAAAGCTGAATGCAGAAAGACAATCTCACCTTCAGTAGCTTATAGCAAAGTGAGAGAAGCTGGATCACGAGAGTCATCATGGATCTTATCTTTGTAATACACTTGTCAACCTACAGTGACAGAGCATATGTGTCATTCTAACAGCAGGACTTCCAAAGCCATGATCATCTACATCATCAGGTTCCTCCATCATGGAGATCTAAGGACCTAAAAAAGTATACATCAGGGCACCTGTGAAGAGCGAGGATAGCGCTGGCTGCCTGCTCTCATGCCTGTCTCCTAGAAACCCAGGCAGGACGATGGATCACTGTTCTACTTCAGGCCATGCATAAGCTTCTCAAAACACTGCACACACCGACAGTGCATCCCTTACTCTGCAGTTGTCTACACTCCGCCAGAATTCCTCAGCTATATTACAAGAGCCTCGACTCCAAGGCATTTATGACATAGAGAGGGGAGGACTCCAGGTGAAGGACTCAGAGGGAGCTGCTCAGTGCTAGGAACTCATCTGCAACCTCAAGTCTAATGGTGACCTGCTGCTCTCTGGCGTCAGGCACAGAGCAGCTGCCTTCAGACAAGCGTGAAACAAGGAACCAGACTCTTTATGCCCTTTAGCACAAAGGGCTGGAACTTAGCTGATAGAGACATATGAAACATTCTCAAGTGTTTCCCCAGCTAACCCAGCCTCTCCCTTACCTTTAGAAACACTTTACTCTGCAAGGATGTCTTAGTTATTGTCTGAAGCTGGTGGCAGAGAGGAATCAGTTTGTTTATTTCCAGGAGAAGCATAAGTTTGTCATCATCTTTTAGCTGAAATAGAATTTAAGAAGTTATTACTACAACCTCAACAAGACTCCATCTTCTATACTTTTATTTTTTAATAGAAAGCACCTCATACATAGCCCTGGCTGACCTGGTACCCGATATATAGACCAGGTTGGCCTCAAACACGTAGAGACCCACCTGTTTTAGTCTCCTGAGTGCTACACCACACCCAACCTATATCTTTTTCCCCCCTCAGTGCTTATATTTTAAAATATAAAAATGAAGAAATAATTCAGTTTCTTAGAATGACTTCATTTCCACAAGCCATGAATATTGTGACATTTTGTCTTTGTGCATTCCAGACAAGTCTTCCACTGGGCTAGACCCATTCCACCCCCAAGGAATATTTATAGTCACACAAAAATAACACAGTATCACAGAACAACAAAAGAACAGAATAACATAGCAGAATATTCTATGTCCTATATAATTTATGTATTAGTAAAATGCTTCAGGTGTTGGCATATAAAATCAGTAGCACTGGACAGGGAGGCCTGCATTACCTGTTTTGAAAAGGACTGTACACTTGAAGTAAGCTTTAATCCCTCTGCAGCAAAAACCTGGTAGAGAGGGAAACATATTTTAGATCAATGTCTTCTGGACTGTTGGTAAACAAATATTCTCAATTCTTTCACTCAGCTGAAAAATAGCCCAGACACTAAGAATGAGCCTCAGAGCTCCAGACATTTCCCATTGTATCCATTACAGGAAACACCAGGGTTTAGCTAGAATCAGAAATTTTCCCAGACCTAAGACAAAATCCCCAGAGCCATTCCTCTATACCTAAAGACCTCCAGTTATTCTGTAGAGCCACACAGGCCTGAGATCTATAGCCTCATAAATTACCTATTTCTTTCTCATAGCATCCCCAGATCACTTCATAAGATCTCCGGTCATAGAGAGGAGCCATTTTTCATCAGCATGTAGCCACTGGTAACTTGATTCAGTAAATAACCTCACAACTGTACACATGTAAGCAATCCCAGTTAACCAGTGGGTTATAAAAAATAAGAGACACGAGAATAGGAAGGCTATGACTTGAGAAGAAGAAAAAGTAAGTTCCAGAGGGAGAGGAAAAGAATAATATCAAAATGCATTATATACATGTATAAAATTGTCAAACAAGTAAAACATTACTTAATAACATCATCAAGTATGAAAGACTCATAAATCCTGGGGAAGGAGGTCAGTCTGGAATTCTGCTGTTTCCACCTAACCATGACTGAATTCGCCTCCAGACACATTCCACACCAGCTGTGTAAGAGGACCAATGCAGACTGTTACATTTTATTGTAATTTCAGATTATGTCTGTTCACCTAGCATTTTATAATTTGGAGAAGAGGACTTTGGAAAGGAGTGAAAAACGTGGCCAGACAAGTGCAAGGGACAGTCAAGACACATTAAAGTGCAGAACACATAAGACCCCTTAAAACACCACAGCAGGAGTTGCAGACAAGGCTTGGCTGGGGTAGCAAGAGTACTTGCTGTCCTTTCAGAGAACCCAAATTCAACTCACAGAGCCACAGAGCCCCAACCACCTGTAATTTCAGCTCCAGTGATTCTGACACCCTCTTCTGACCTCTAAGGTCTCTCATACACATATGCACGCATGCACACATGTGTGATTTAGGAAGAAAACTAGTCCTAGAATATGGGTGGAGGGGTGAACTTTGACCTAGTAGTCATCAGCTTAATACCTTGCTATTGGAGGTTAACATGACTGCAAGGTGAAATAGCCCTCTGCATCTTTCCTAGTCCTAAAGGGAAGTCCGCTGGCTTTCTCTTTGCTTTGGCCAGCACTGCACGATTCTCTTCCCCTCAAACCTCATCATTCCACATTCTCTCAGTGCTCATAGCTTCTCTGCTGTTTCTTTTGGACAGAATGTCAGCCATTATAAAAGCACAGGAAAGCTGATAACTCCCAAATCTCTGTCCATTTCTGACACTGCCTTTGCATTCAGTGTGGGCAAAGCACAATGCTTGATTTCCTCTCTCTAAACCTAATGCCCTCCCTTCGTGTACAGCACCTCAGTGGATCATTAGCATTTATAGTGTCAGTTCAAAGCCTTTTAGAACATCTTATCATTCTACAGCTTCCCAAGGCTGAGTGGGCTCAGCACCATCACACTTGCAAACAAAGAACATTCAGGTCCTGCAGAGATGCCGGGCCTTCCGTTCCCATACGACTCAGCATCTCGTCTACATGGACTCTACAAGGTTCATAGCATAACTGCCGTCACACCTGTCCTGCCTCTGAAACTCTGACCCGACTCACCCTTCCTTCTATCACCTCAATAATGCACCTACTCAAATGGCACCTTACAGAAGTCCCTCCAAACTCCCTCAGTCGCCTTTCCCTTTTTATCCCACAGGATTTTATCTGAGTATTTATGAAAACAAAACATACCTCTAGGAAATGAATTAAGTCCTGGGAAGTTTTCAGTGGGCCCTCTCCTCTAAAAAAGAATGAGTTATTAAAATAAATATAAGTATGAGCCTGGAAATTGGCTTATAGAACATTAATGTTTCAGAGCATTCTGTATATTAGCAGAACTCAATTTGTAAAGATTAATATGAACACTGATAATATTGTGACATTATTCTTAAAATAACTCTAACTATTACTGAAACCAGCCAGGTAATTAGTACTATTTGTCCTTTTCAGGCTGCTTTTATTTTGGTTCATGTATCAATATGAGATCTGATGATATATCTCAACCAAATGCATTTTGTATGCAATGAAAAAAGCACCAGACCCTGGCAGACACAGCTTCAGCTTCAATGGGGCATATATAAAATTCCAGTTCTAAACGTAGAAAATAATCATAAAACTACTTATGTTGACAAGTTTTATTCAGGAATTTAAAAGCTACCAAGGACTAGGAACTCTGGAAAACGAAGGCAAATTCCAGCATAACAACCAGCAGATGCACGAGAGGAACTGTGGCCTAGGGACAGATCAGGAAATGCACGTTCCCGCAGCAACTGCGGCCCCTGAGGGCTGTGCGGAGCAAGCAAATCCTTCCTGCTCTCTGGTGCATGCTGGGAGGAGCAACTGAATCACATCAAAAATTATAAAGAAAACTTGAAAAGCACTAGACTGTCTTAAATATTTTATTAAGAAATATGAATTGTTATATAGAAATGATTATAATACATTGTATAAATGATTAGAATGACTTCAAGCAATTGCCTAAGGAAGGGCTATAGACATGCCTAGAAACAGTACAAATCTCAAGGCTGAAGGCTAGCAAGCGGGCTGCCAAGGAGTGCCTAGATGAGGTTGGTATGCTACAGGACTTAAGGGAAAATGTGGGGGAAACATGCAAAGACGGTGATGAAATAACAACGTGTGCTTTGACCACAAGGAGATATTGACACTATGGAGACATGCCTAAGTGAACGAGGCAGGATACATTCATGCATGACAAGAATTATTTTCTTGAATCTTAGTATTTCGGTCCCCAAACTACATATCCCAGGCCACAGAGCTTCAGCTAGCCTCTGCTACTCCATGGGGTTGTTCTTCACACATTTCAATCTTTTCTTAACTTTGAAAAAATTTATTTATTTATGGTGCATAAATATAGTCCCAGTACTCAGGAGCACGAGACAGGAAGATTGCTGCAAGTTCTAGGCCAACCTGAACTGTTATCTGAGACCCTGTCTCAAAAATAGCTGAATAGCCGAGCAGTGGTGGCACGTGCCTTTAATCCCACCCAGCACTTGGGAGGCAGAGGCAGGCAGATTTCTGAGTTTGAGGCCAGCCTGGTCTCTAACAACAACAACAAAAATAGCTGAATAAGCAAACATGTAAACAAATCAAAATGGCATTGCATACCTAGTAAATAAATACAGAGAATAGGCCATCCTGGACATATTCCGCCCATGTTGAACGATCTCGTTCTCTTCATCTTCCCATTTCCCGATTTCACAGTCAGCATCAGAGGAGAGCAATCCCAGCTTCAGCCCAAGCTTTGCTATCCTGGCTTGCTCCTGCAAACACACAGAAATCACAGGTCTATCCTTGGGAGGGAGATTTCACAACTGTGTCTCATTATTGATACAGGACTCTTACACAACCAAAGAGCTTACCTCTGAATCGGGTTTGTCAGGCTTTACTGATTTCAGGTTTGCATTATTCTTCTGTGACAATAAAAAAAGATTAGAAAGTCTTAGCACTTCATTGTGAGGAAAGTCCTCAGTAATAGAAAACATAGGAACTTGTAAGGAACCCTAATTTACCATTCCCAGCAGGTAGTTAAATGAAGCAGTTAACTACACCTGTAAATATTCTACTGGGTGACTTCTGCTCAGAGCAAGTCATCAGTTTGGAATTCAGGGCTAAGGGGACAAAGGCAGAGGGTCATGTCCAATCTGCTCTGTGTTACTAGCTGCCCGTTTCTTTTCACAAGGTCTTTAGGGACCTCAAGACAGCACCTAGAATATTCTCAGAATCCACTGATATTGTCCCCAGAGCTCCCCAACTTCTCTGTTGCAATAATATTATTGTAATATTTGATTGATTCTGATGAAATGTCACTTGTAAGGATGTTCCCACTGGTTGACTCTATAATCTAAAGCCTTCAACACTCTGAATTTCAATGCCCTGGTTTTGCTGCCGTCACAGTGGCTAATCCTGAAGCCATGCTGTAAAGACCTTACACTTTGAATTTAGAATTTACTGTAAGCCAGTGCTCAATGGTCTCCCATTTTAAAAAGAACACATTTGTTTTCACATAACTAACTATTGGAAACTCAGTGCATTTCCTCTAGAAGGGAAGAAGTCTATCATAGGTCACCAGGCTAGTTCAGAGATTCCTTCTAACTCCAGCATCACAGAGCCACAATGTACCCTACCATCAACTTATAGCACTGCTTCTTTGAAATATATATTCAAACTTTCTTTGGAGATGACAGCCTACAGTGAGAATTTCTCCTACTCTCAGACATGTCAGGAGCTCCCATAGTTAGAACAGGCAGGACAGGGAGGCCAGTAGAGACTGGCCAATAGCTGGAGAAAGCCATTTGTCTAGTGAAACAATCAAATTACACACACACACAGGCACACACATATACACGGCATATATATATTTACATATGTATATGCAAGATGTGAATTATAGCCAAATAAACATTCATGTACCTGTCTAGCTTAAGAAAAAGATCAAAATTTTTAACTTTTTGAACTTCAAGTGTATGGGTGTTCTTCTTGCATGAAAGGTCTTGCGTGCCATGGGCATGCCTGGTGCCCTTGGAGGCAAGAAGAGGGTATCAGATCCCATGGAGCTGGAGTTACAACTGAATTGTAGGTGCTAGGAATTGAACTCAGGACCAGCATAACAGCAGCCAATGCGCTTAATCACTAAGCCACTGCTAAGCCATCCGCATAGCCCTCATCACCTATCTTTTCAAGTATACAAACAGATACCCCTCAGTCTAACCATGGAATATATACTGAGAAGCACATCATAAGTTGAAAATGTATCAAGTTTTAAAATGCATTTGAAAGCTACAAATACAGTTAGAACACTACTTTGCTATGTGTGTGAGACTTTTGGTTCAATTCCTCCCCAGTATTTTGTGTATGTGTGTGTATGCGTGTGTGTGCACTTAGGACAGCTAACCTATCAACACAGTATGCTGTAGAGCATTGTTTACTTCTGTTCCTCTTCACATATCCCCCTGGAAGCTGCCACGCTGTGAAAGGGGATCACAGCATTTAGGTTAAGCTTGAGCAAAGATCAAAATTTAAAGTATAATGTCACTCAACATGTATAAGTAAACATGTATAAGCTAGGTCCATCTGTACATGCATGACTGTGCATGTCTGAGAGAGGGAGGGAGGGAGAGAAAAGGGTCATATGCCACCTAACAACATTTTGGTTAGCAAAAGACCAAATTTACAATGGTGACCCCTTAAAACTATGTCATTTAGGAGCGGAAGAGATGGCTCTGTGGTTAAGAGTACTTGCTGCTCTTGTAAAAGATCTGAGTCAGTTCCCAAAACTCAGATGGCAGCTCCAGCTCCAGGGAATCCAATTCCCTCTTCTGGCCTCAGTGGACACCAAGTACACACATGGTGCCCATTCGTACATGCAGGCAAACCACTCATACACCTAAGATAAAGCTAAAAACAAAGTTCAAGACATCCAAGAGCATATTCTACTACATGGTGAGTTCAAGGCCAGCCTGTGACACATGATCCCTTGTCTAAAACAACAAGCAAACATATCATCTATCAAGGCCATGGTCATCTTAGGTCATGCTAAGTATTTCTGAAGTATTCCTGGGATGTTCTCACAAAGATAAAATCACCTATGACAGCCGGGCAGTGGTGGCACACACCTTTAATCCTAGCACTTGAGAGGCAGAGGCAGGCGGATTTCTGAGTTCGAGGCCAGCCTGCTCTACAGAGTGAGTTCCAGGACAGCCAGAGCTATACAGAGAAACTAAAAAAAAAGAAAAACAAAAAAATCACCTATGACAAATTTTCCAGACCATGTCCCATTATCAAGTAACAGCCTCCTGATTTATGGAAATATACACACAAGCCAGAAGTATGTGCATATATACAAACAAGAAGCATACATAATGCGAGCAAGAAGTATACACACACACACACACACACACACACACACACACGCATACATGCAAGCACACACCCACGCATGTGAGCAAGTAAGTCTGTCTCTCCTTTTGTTTGCCTTGTTATGAGCAGGTACTGTTATTTCTGACCAGTTTCTCTGTCACCAGGCTCAATAAGAACAAAATTGCCATAATGTTTCCCTTATGTCAGAATACTCCTTACATATGAACACAAACCTAGTGATATTTACTACTGAAGACAGGCATAGAAGGACAGATGCGTGCACACACACAAGCACAAGTCTGTGCTCATGAGAACTAAGCCGACACCCCCTGGGAGTCACATGGTCTTTAGTTCCTCCCATGGTCTAGCAGACTACAAAGCAATACGTGATGTAAATTCAGTACCTTCTCAATGCTTTTAGGTTTTAGTTAGACTTCATTCCCATATAAACTACTATATCTTTCTCATATAAACTACTTGTGTTACATGATTTTTATTTTTACAAATTGAATTACTAAAGTACTTAATGAATATTAAGGGGAACTGTAGAAAAGGTCATCAAGCCATCTTTACAGTGTGGCCATGGAGCAGTGACAAAGCTCAGTGGGTAGAGGCCGTTGCTACCTGGCCTGACAGCCTAAGTCTGGTCCTGAGGACCCACACAGTGGGAGGAGAGAACCAACTCCTTCAGCTGTCTTCTGGCCTGCACATACCTACGATGGCACATGATCACATCACACCACCCCCACCCAGAAAAATGAATAAATGTAAAAATAAAAACAAAAGAGAAAAAGCAAATGTGGTCAAGCTTGCCACCTAGTGGACGGTATTTGGAAATGCAGTTCTGTTATATAAAGCTGAAGATTTCCAAATATAAATAGCACAAGACTCTAAGTTTGCACACTGAAAAAAAGTTTGCACATCTAAAAATATAGTTAGCTGTGCTACATTGAACTAAGGAAGTGGTTTATATTTTGAAATTATGTTACTAAAGATTGGAGGGCCCACTGAGTTCAATAAAATCTTCCTTCCATGCAACCCACTGTACTGGAGATGGAGCCTGGGCCTGTGTCAGGAGGCAAGTACTTCAGCAGTGAGTCTCAGCAGGAGCACTCCCTCACAGCGGGAGCACTCCCTCACAGCAGGAGCACTCCCCCACAGCAGGAGTACTCCCTCACAGCAGGAGCACTCCCTCACAGCAGGAGCACTCCCTCTCTTTTCTTGTTTTGTTGTTGTTGTTTGTTGTTTGTCTGGTTTGGGGACTCTGTCTTACAGACTGATATCAAATTCCCGATCCTCCTGCCTCAGGTTTCCAAGTGCTGCAGATGTGTACTTCATGCCCTGATGTACAATGACTTTTCTTATCCAAAACTGTTTTATACGAGGCCCAACATACAGCATCTAAAACAATCAACCTATCTTTATGTGATTAAATATAGCAATATATTAACTATTGTCATTTATCGGATTCAAAGTAAATGAAAATGTAAAAATAAGATAAAATGTATACTACCAAAACTGTATTGGCGATAAATTAAGGCACAGATAACTATTTCTCAAAATGGTTTTGCAGTCTCGTCCTTGTTTTTCTACCTATATTCAGTTTGGAATCGTGGTGTGGGTGCAAGTGCCCACAGTGCCCAGAAGAGGGTGTCTATTACTCTTGGGCCACAGTTAGAGGGTGGTGAGCTGCCCTCCATGGCTGATGGGAACCAGCCTCAAGCCCTCAGGAAGAGCAGCGTGCACTCTTAGCCGCTAAGGCTTCTGGGCGGCCCCTCATCCTTCTGAAACTCGCAGGATTGATTTGTCTTCTGTTCGCTTCCCTAGTCGTTCCTGTTGTCATTACTGTTCCCAGACAGGAAAGTGTCACTGTCTAGCTTCTTTCTCCTGTTACTCCCGTTACTTCTGTTACTCTTGTTACTCCCGTTACTTCTGTTACTCTTGTTACTGTGTTTGGATATTCACCATGCCCTCACCACGAGTAACTATCAATAATTATTAATTTCCCTTCTCTTCATTTCCTTTTATATAAGATTAAATATGTACTATCTAATATAGCAGCTATTAGCCACAATGTGGGCGATCTGGTTAGGATGTTATATGTGTGAAATATACCCCAGATTTTGAAGATTTAAGATGTCAAAGAGGCTAAAAAGTTTCCCACAGACCATTGCCAAGTGGTAAAGTGATGCTTAGGACTCACTGGAAATAAAATATGATACAAAATCAACTTTGCAAAGTTCTTTTTCTTTGCACAGCTACCCAAAGTTTTAATTACATATGTCTTTTTCATTGAGGCAATTTATATTATTATTATTATTGTTATTATCATCATCATCATCATCATCATCATCATCATCAAATTTGGGCCAGACAGTTCTAGGCAACAGAAATCCTCAACACATAAGGTATTTTTCAACTTCTTCATCGTTCAGCACCTTTGCCACCCAGCGTCCAATATAACACCAAGGCAACAGGAAGTGATCAGGGACATTGATGATCTAATGCATCTGTATGTTTCCACCTGCTGTATAATAACACACCAGAGTGCTCCTCTCTTGTGACTGGGGAAATGGTCATAACTTCTTGCTGGGTGTAGTCTTAAGCCTTTCCCTCTCGTCAGCCACCATGATTTCTTCTCTCTAAGAAGTTACTTCTTCAGTCAGGTTTTGTTAGTTTGTTGTTTCCCCACACAAACTTCTCAAGCCAGGGTATCAGGGCACTTGACTACTGTAAGACACTAGTCCTTGTGATAACTGAGCCTGTACCATATCCGTAATTATAAATGTCATAATGTTATCTACAAATGAATCACTGAGGTCACAACAAGGCTGCATGAGTAACAGGATGATAAAAGGCTATGGAGCCAAAAGAGAGAAGAAACTTTAGTTCCTAAAAGGAACCTTCATACCACTCTCCAGCTAATTTATTACTCTTTATTGTCTTTCTCATGGGCATGTTTTTGCCTAGGTAAAGCATACTTTTTTTTTTGAGTCGGGGTCTCACTATCTAGCCTGAACTGGTATTTTGACCAGGCTGTCCTCTAATTCATAGTGCCCTGCCTGCCTCTGCTCCCAAATCCTAGGTGTGGGCTACGAAGACTGGCAATAAATGTGTTAATATACAGAAAATAATTCCAACAGAAATATGTAAAAGAAAGCCACTTGCCACTTCACAGATTCCATTATTCTCTGAACCCACAAAGCCGAGCACAAAAATGTGCCGGTCACATGCAGGCTGCTGGCCAGAGTAGTGACTCTGAAGCGTGGACATGCACTATCCTAGGTTTTCCCTGTTGCTCAGGGAGGGTAGTAGCAATAAATAAAGGAAACATAATTAAAATTCTAGAGACAGGCATTTGAAGCATGCAGAGCTCCTGTACTTACCATGGGCTTTGGGAGTGAAAGATGGTCATACTTCTCTCCTACAAATAACATACATCACTTAAAAATTTTCTACTGACACAGTTTTGTTACTTACATTTAACTTTTACAATAGCAAAAAGAAGGTTACATTAGTTGTGATAATCTAGACTGTAATTATAAGTGACTCGGACATTACAGCATAACTTGGTTTGCAGACATGAACACTATCAACACCTGCATCTCTAAGGCACCTACAACGCCAGAGCTCACAGCCAAGCAAAGGGAAAATGAAAAGTAAATATGTCAGTGGGATTGACTTCCATTTCCAGGCAGCCTCAATCAGAGCGGTCCTTATAGCAGCCTGCTGCTCCCCAAACCAGAATCCTCGAATCAGGACCAGCATCAGTTCTTCTTCCCTCCCTCTGTATGCCAAACCCCATCATCTCCAACTACCATACAGTCCTTTTACTTGGGCAAAGGACAATTCCAGTGGGCAAGACAGGAGAAGGAAGGGAAGTACACAGGTTGAGAGCTGTGAGTGGACAGGTAACATGAAGTTGATTACAGAGAAGAGAGGCAGCCTGTAAGGTCCAGTTCACCCCCAACTCTATCTGTCATCTTTCTGGCTTGCATATCAGTTTACAATAGATAATTATTTTGTTTTATAAAGCTAGTATGTGAATTTAAGATTTTTGAAATAAATTTAAAAACAAAACAAATAGCATGAAGAATCAAAATTAGAAAGCCACTTTCACCCATGTTGCTACTTTCCAAATACACTTAACATTAACATATCATCATCATCATCATAGGTTTTTCTCTTTCTTTAAGGACTTATTTATTTACTATGTTACAGTGTTTGCTTAGATGTATCCTATACACCAGAAGAGAGCGTTATATCTCATAGATGGTTATGAGCCACCATGTGGTTGCTGGGATTGAACTCGGGTCCTCTGGAAGAGCAGCTGGTGCTCTTAACCACTGAGCCATCTCTCAGCCCTATCATAGGTTTCTCAAAACAGGGTTTCTTTGTATAATAGCCTTGGTAGTCCTGAGTCTTGCTTTGTAGACCAGGCTGGCCTCAAACTCCATGATTCTCAAGCCAGCTTAGCATTAACATTTTACTGGTGAAAAAACAAAAGCCAATTCTTTGAGTGTCCTGGTTGGATTTTTTTTTTTTTTTTTTTTTTTTTTTGGTCAATTTAATACAAGTTACTTTTGGTCACAGTATTAGCACAGCAACATTTAGTGACCATCAGTATGTTTAATAAGTACTGTAGTTGTAAGAAAATAAAATAAATAAGTATAAATTTTTAAAGAAGATTTGAAAAGCAATCACTGAGGTTTTTCATGGTTTTTGATTTGTTGTTTTTCCTTGTGTATTAGGGAATAAACCCAGGGCCTGGCGTAAACAACGCATAAACCATACAACTAAACTACAGCCCAGCAGTAATTACTTCTTTTTCTTCCTTCCTTCCTTCCTTCCTTCCTTCCTTCCTTCCTTCCTTCCTTCCTTCCTTTCTTTCTCTCTTTCTTTTTTTAAAAAGCATTTGTCTACATGTGAGTGTACACATATGGATATATGCGCTCAGGTTAGGGGACACGTTGTGGGAACCAGTGGGAATTTGTAGGAATGCTTCCTCTTGGCCGTCAGGCGTGGAGGTCATGTCAGCACCCCAGCTGGGCTGACACTTCTTTTCAAGGAAAATGAGGTGTACTCAGCTATAGTACAATACTGACTTTGGATTGACATGATAACATTATTTTTTAAGACAAAGCCTCATGTAGCTGAGCTGACCTCCAACTCATCTTGTAGCCCAGGATGACCCTGAACCCTAATCCTCCTGCCTCCATCTCCTGAGCACTGATTTGCAAGCAGGCACCATCACAAACCCATAATGCATGCTCAGGGTTGGAACCCAGGGTGTCGTGCATCCTAGGCAAACAGTCTACTAAGCAAACTACACACCAGCCCATGAAATGATAGCTTGGGAACAGTGTGAAAGGACTAACCCAAGGTCACATAATGGTACAACAAACTCAAAAACAAACCTAAAACATATTGTAAGTATGATGTCCAAAGAAAAGGCAACTAAAAGGGCTGGGTGATATGTGCAGAACTCCATTCTTAACAGACAGTTAGATCCAATTATTATCTCTTCAGGAAGACGGCCTACCCTCAGCTACTAAGTGGAAGACTAAACCAAGAATCCAGGCTTCTGCCTAGGACAGAGATCTCAGCAAGCTTCTGAAAGGGATTTGGAAAGAGAGAATGGAGCAGACTTGTGAGCATTTGCCAGAGTAGAGTTTAACTGTGAGAGGCTAAGAAAATGTCATCCCTGGAGTCACTCTTGGCTCTCAGCTCTTGGCTCCTCCTCACTGCAGGCACTGACATACTATTTTAAACTTCTACTTCATCATTAATAAACTCCAAAGATATTATCTACCTCGTGGATTACTAAGAAGATTAAATGTGATAAAATGCACATCTGCCATTTACCACAGTAAATTCTCAATAGACAGCAGCTGCTGTCTGTATGGCTGCATTGTTATGGTTGTGTACCTCTGA
>JADRCC010565302.1:0-31558 GCA_019843855.1 Hylomyscus alleni
ATTACCAATAGAATACAAAAGATAGAAGAGAGACTTTCAGGCATAGAAGATACCACAGAAGGTATTGACAAAATGGTCAAAGAAAATAGAGTATACAAAAAATTCTAATCCAAAATATCCAGGAAATTTGAAACACAATGAAAAAGCCAAACTAAAGAATAATAGTAAGAGAAGAGAGTGAAGATTCCCACTTCAAAGGACCAGAAAACATCTTTAACAAAATCATAGAAGGAAAATTCCCTAACCTAAAGAGAGAGAGATGGCCGTAAATGTCCCAGAAGCATACAGAGCACCAAATAGATTGAATCAGAAAATAAAATCCTCCTGTCACATAATAATCAAAACACTAGTTGTACAAAACAAAGAAAGAAAATTAAAAGCAGTAACAGAAAAATGTCAGGTAACATATAAATGTAGACCTATCAGAACTACACCTGACTTCTTAAGAGAGACTCTAAAAGCCAGAATAGTCTCAGCAGAAATTATGCAGAACCTACTAAATGCCAGACTAGGCTATTATAACCAGTTATACTATTCTTGGGAATATACCCAAAAGATGTCCCACCATGCCACAGGGGTACATGTTCTATTATGTTCATAGCAGCCTTACTTGTGATAGCCAGAAGCTGGCAGCAACCGAGATATCCCACAACAGAAGAATTTATAGAGAAAACATGGTTCATTACAGAATGGAATACTATTCAGCTATTAAGAACAAGGACATCATGAGTTTTGCATGCAAATGAATGGAACTAGAAAATGTCATCCTGAGTGACATATCTCACATCCAAGATGACACATATGGTATATACTTACTAATGAGTGCATATTAACTAAATAAATACAGAATACCTAGGATGCAATCCACAGAACTCAAGAACATTAACAAGCTGAAGGATCCAAGTGAAGATGCTTCAATCCAACTTGGAAGGAAGAAGAAAACAGAGGACAAAGAGAGGGAGAGTACAGGGTGGGAGAGGGGAGAGGATGGTTCAGGGGAAAAGGGAAATATGATCAGGTATTGAGGGGGCAGGAGTGAAACCCTGAGGTCCAGCAGAATGAATGGAAATATACAACTTTGGGAGGTGGGAGGTGAGGGGATCCTTTAGAAAGTACTAGAGACCTGGGAGATGAGAGAATCTCAAGACTCAAAGGGAGGGACCTTAGATGATATGCCCAACACTGAGGAGGGGGGACTTGCAGAATCCACCTCCAGTAGAAAGAGGGTATCATGTGGAGGGATAGGATTACTATCCCACAGTAAAATCTCTGACTCAGAATAATTCCTATCTAAAAGAACTTCAGGGACAAAAATGGAGAAGAGACAGATGAAAGGAATTCTAGTGACTGGCCCAATTTGTGACCCATCTAAATGGGAGACTCTAAGACCTGACAGCATTACTGATGCTATGATGTGTTTACATACAGGAGACTAGCATGGCTGCCCTCTGAGAGACCCAACAAGCAGTCTACTAAGACAGAAGCAGATACTTAAACCTAAACAATGGTTTGGGGTTTAAGTAATAGTAGAGGACCTATGTGGTTAAATTAGGGAAAAGCTAGAAGAAGTAGAGGAGCAGCGGAACTCCATAGGAAGATCAACAGTCTTAACAAACTTGGACCCCTAAGATCTCTCAGACCCTGAGGCAACAACCAGGCAGTATACACTAGCTGGTCCAAGGCCCTGATACATATTCAACAGAGGACTGCCAGGTCTGGCCTGTATGAGAGAAGATGCACCAAAGCTTGAGAAACTTGAGGCCCCAGGGAATGAGGAGGCTTGGTAGGGAATTGGGCGTATAGTGGTATGGGGCCATCCTTTTGGAGATGGAGGAAGAAGAATGGGATGAGAAACTGTCAGAGGGCAGAAAAGGAGGGTGATAAGGACTGGACTGTAAAAAAGTTTAAAGATAAGAAAAAGTCTTCAAACCAAAGAAAGTAAAAGAACAGATGGGTTTAATGGAGAATTCTATCAGAACTTCAAAGATTTAATACCAATACTGTTCAAACTATTCTACAAAATTGAAAGAGAGGGAACAGAACTCATTTGTTCAATGATCCCAGACTCACTTTGATGCCTAAACCTCACAAAGACACAACAGAGAAAGAGAACTTCAAAGCAATTTCATTCATGAATATTGATGTAAAAATATTCAATAAAATTCTCACAAACTGAATACAAGAACACATTAAAATGATCATTCACCACATTCAAATAGGATTCATCCAAGGGATGAAAGGATTGTTCACTATATGGAAATCCATTAATATATAAAAAACTCAAAGAAAAAATCATATAATCATCTCATTAAATGGTGACAAAACCTTTGACCAATTACAACACTGTTTCAAGTCTTGGAGAGGTCAGAAACTCAAGGCACATACCTATATATAATAAAAGCAATATGCAGCAAGTAAACAACAAATATTAAATTAAAAAGTTCTTATACTTGAAGCAATCCAATTAAAATCAGTGACAAGGCAACGCTGCCCACTATTTCCATATCTCATCAATATAGTTATAACTAGAACAATTTGACAACAAAAGGAAGTGAAAGGGATACAAATAAGAAAGGAAGAATTACCATAGCACTATTTCTGTATGATATGATAGTATACATAAATAACTCTAAACATTCTACCATAGAACTTCTACAGCTGATAAACAACTTCAACAAAGTGTCTGGACATATAATTAACACAAACACATTAGTAACTTTCCTCTATACAAAGGCTAAATGGATTGAGAAAGGTATTAGGGAAAAAACACTTTTCATAATAATCACAAATAATATAAAATATCTTGGTGTAAGTTGAACCAAGTAAGTGAAAGATCTGTACAACAAAGACTTCAAGTCCCTGCAGAAACAAATTGAAGAGTACCTCAGATGATGAAAAAAATTCCCATGATCATGGACCAGGAGGATTACCATAATAAAAATGGCCATTTTACCTAAAACAATCCACAGATTTAATGCAATCCCCACCGAAATCACAACTCAATTCTTAACAGAGATAGAAAGAGCAATTCTCAACATCCTATGGAATAACAAATAACTAAAGATAGCAAAAGAAAATTCTCAACTGTTGTTCAAAATCAGGGGGAGTGCCTGGGCTGTGGTCCGGCCTAGCCTGCCTGGCTAAGGCTCTCTCTGTCTCTGGTGGCAGGGGGCCTGCTGATGAGGCCCGGGTCTCTCTCTCTCTCCTCCCGGGGCTGACCTGTTTGCTGCACGGTGCCTTAATTAAAAGGGAGGCAGTGTATGAATGAGTTATTTTATTGTAGGAAGGAGAAATATGCTAGTTAAGTAGAAGGAAAGGAAAGGAGAGGAGAGAGAGAAAAGAAGGAGAGGAAGAAAGGCAGAGAAGAGAACAAAGAACAGAGAGGAGAGAGAGGGCAAGAGGGTAAGAGTTAGAGAGGAAGGGTAAGGGAAGAGGTAAGAGTAAGAGAAGAGGTAAGAGTAAGAGAGGAGTAGGAGAATAAGAGAGCAAGAGAGTGAGGAGGGGGCAAACCACACCTTTTATTGTATGGGATGTGGCATGCCTGACTTGTGGTCAGATGACTGTGTGTGTAAGGTCCAGCTAGAATGCTGGGAGTTTGAGACAGTATCTGCCTGATAGAACACACACCTCCTACAGGGGCAGCTGTGAGGGGTCTGGGCTGAAATCTGAGCCATTAGTTTCAGGAGCAATTCACCGAACGACTGCTGTCCCTGTGAGCAGATGCTCAGTGGGTCTCCGGGATTCCAAGGTGGCTCTGCTCTACTGGACTCTGGCTGTCAGAACTGCTCACTGCCCCACACTCAACAATAAAAAGAACTAGGGAATCACCATCCCTAAACTCAAGCTTTACTACAGAGCAATTGGGATAAAAACTTCATAGTATTGGTATAGAGAAAGGCAGGTCAAACAATGGAATAGAATTTAAGACCTGGATATAAACCCACACACCTATGGACACTTGATCTTTGACAATGAAGCCATAAGGGTACAGTGAAAAAAGTGCATCTTCAGCAAATGATGCTGATCTAACTGGCAGTCTGTATGTAGAATAATACAAATTGATCCATATTTATCAACTTGTACAAAGCTCTTGTCCAAGTGGATCAAGGACTTCCATGAAAATTCAGATACTTTTAAACTAATAGAAGGGAAAGTGGGAAACAGTCTTGAATGTATTAGCACAGTTTTGGAGACATACTCACATTAAGCTCTCAGGGTTTGTGACCCCTGATAACAAGGAAAAAATCTGCCAGTAATACTATGGTTCACAGCATGAGTCTCTGGGGTCTTGTGGGCCTCAGTATGAATACCGAGAGGCCTCAAGTCCTGCTTCTTTGGTGAAAGCACCTCATGTTATCATTTCTTTGACTATTCTTATTACTTGTTATTCTCCCTATTTATTTAATGTTCTTTCTCTTTCCTTCTTCCTTGATTAAACCAATATTTGGTGACCTTGCAAGACCTATTTGGAGCTCACTTGATACCCAGGACCTAGATGTTGCAGATATATAAAAGTGTAAGCTGTTCGTGAATTCAAGAAAAATTTAACTGTTGAGGAAGCTCTACAAACTTGGGAAAATTGCACCAACTGTAAATTTGGATATGGAGATAGATACATCGTGAGGAAGTTTGATATGTTACAGTCACTTGCTCAAGGTGGAAAAAAAAATAACCAAGTACTGCATGCAGAGATGAGTAAATCTGCAGTTGTTCCCCTGGTCTTAGTCTCAGTTCTGTATAATGAAAACAGGACATTTAAATTACAAAACTGAGGCTGGAATAGCATACAGATATTTCCCAGAAATTAAGCAATAGGTTCCTTGGGTTCAGAGATGATTGAGGCAGCCATCTAGGAATTTTCCATACAGGTTAAGTGAGAATGTTTTTGTAGATAGACAGATGGGGTCCTGGATGTTTGACCAGAATTTGAGACTTTGTGTGACCCCATACTAGAAAGGGATATTGGCAAAGGAATGTTCCCTTTGCTATATTTATAAGGTCACCTTGGAGCACATTGCCATGGAACTGCTATCCCAAAGAAAAGTGAATTAAGTAACAAAGACTTGTAGGGTTAGCAGTATGTCTTCATGTTTGCTCTTTTGTGAAAGCATACTGTCTTGTACATGTCTGAAAGATATTGACTTTGTAACTTAAATACTGCTGCCCTCGAACTCACTGGAGACTGGTGGTCAGGAGATACCAAAAAAATGTGCTTGCTCCAAAATGTTTGTTTGAGATTTTGTAGTTCCTGTTTTTTCTGTTCTAAGTCTGTACTCTGAATCACAAGAAAATGTTGGTGCAGGAAAATAGAGAAGTATTTACCCTTTCCACTATGAACTTTGTAACCCAACTTCTTCGTATGATTTCAATAAAAGACTAGGACTGAGTCAAGTCACTAGAGAACTCTGACTCCTGAGTTCAGGAGCACTCACTATAAGAATAGCCTGTCAGCTTATATCTGTATTTCAATTGTATGGTTTCTTTTTCACCTACTAGTTATCCCTATTCCTTGATGACCTGTGACTCATGTCAAGTCTGGACCCTGACTGGCACAGGAGAAAACTTCCTGAACAGAGTACCAATGGCTCAGGATCTAAGATTAACCATTGACAAATGGAATCTCATGAAACTGTCAAGCTTCTGTAATGCAAAGGACACTGTAAACATGAAAATTTGACAAACTACTGATTGGGAAAATGTCTTCACTAACCATACATCAGATAGAGGAATAATGTCCAAATTATAAAAAGAACTCAAGAAGTTAGACTCTAGAAAAACAAATAACCCTATTAACAATGGAGTACAGAGCTGAACATAATTTTCAACAAAGGAATATTGAATGACTGAGAAACACATAAATGTTCAATGTCCTTAATCATCAGAGAAATGCAAATCAAAATAACACTGAGATACCTCCTTACACCAATCAGAATGACTAATATAAAAAACTCAGGGTAGAAGATGCTGCCAAGGATGTTAAGAAAGAGGAACACTCTTCCATTGCTAGTAGAATTGTAAACTGGTACAGCCACTCTTGAAATCAATCAGGCAGTTCCTGGAAATAGTTGTACCTAAAGACCCATCTATATGAGTCCTAGGCATATACTTGAAGATGCTCCACCATATCATAGACATGTGATCCACGTTGTTCATATCAGCCTCATTTATAATAGCCAGAAAATAGAAACAACCCAGTTGTCTCTCAACCAAAAAATGGATACTGAAATATGGTTCATTTACACAATGGAATACCAGTCACCTATTAAAAATGAGGGCATCACACATTTTGCAGACAAATGGATGGAACTAGAAAATATCATCCTGAGTGAGGTAACCCAGACAGAAAAGAACATACATACATAGCATATACTCGGTGATAAGTGGATATTAGCCAAAAAGTTCAGAATACCCATGATACAAATCACAGATCATATGAAGCTTAGCAAGAAGAAAGACCCAAGTGTGGATGCCACAATCCCACTTAGAAGGGGGAACAAAATAATCACAGGAAGTAGAGGAAGGGAACTACCTGGGTGGGAGAGGAGACTAGAATAAAATGGGCCTGGACCTTGTATATGGGAGAGATAGGAAAGAAGCCTAGAGGGCCAGGAGAACAAATTGAAATATGCAGTAGTGTGGTGTGTATGTGTAGGGGGAGTAGGGGAAACTACTAGATAGTCCCAGAAACCAGGGATGTGAAAGACTCACAGGTCTCAGTGGAGATGGCATTAGCTGATATGTCCAATAGTGGGGAGATGGAACATGAAGAGACCACCTCCAATAAATAGACATGGCTCAGAGTAAAGGGATGGGGCCACCCATCTATCTACAATTTTTTTAGTGAGAATTGTTCCTGGATAATGGAAATGAAGGGACAAAAATGGAGCAGAGACTGAAGGAAAGACCATCCAGAGACTGCCTCAACTTGGAATCTACCCCATGCACACACACCAAACCCGGATAATATTGATGAAGCTAAGATGTGCTTGCAGACAAGAGTCTGGCATGGCTGTTGTCTGAGAGGCTCTACCAGCACCTGGCTGAGAGAGGTGCACATACTTACAGACTCCCATTGTACTGAGCCAGGGTACCCTTATGGAAGATTTAGCACAAAGACTGATGGACTTGAAAGGGATTGCAACCCTATAGGAAGAATAACAGTATCAGCTAACAGGACCACTTGGAGCTCCCTATGACTAAACCCCCAACCAAAGAAAATACATGGACTGGTCTGTGACCCTCCACTACCTATGTAGCAGAGGATTGCCTTCTCTGGCCTGAGTGGGAGAAGATGTGCTTGGTCCTGTGGAGGCTTGATGACATATTGAAGGGGGAAGCTAGAGGGGTGAGGTGGGGGAAGACCTTCTTAGAAGCAAAGTAGAAGAGAGATGTAGTAATGTGTTCATAGCGGGGGGGGCAGGAAGAACAATATTTGAAATATGAATAAATAAGACAATTAATAAAAACAAAAACTGACTGGTCCTTCCAAAACTGAAAAACATGTGCACACCTTGTGAGTAATTTTTTTGTTGTTTGTTTTTTGTTTTTTGATTTTTGTTTTTTGTTTTTGTTTTTTTGAGACAGGGTTTCTCTGTGTAGCCCTGGCTGTCCTGGAACTCTGTAGACCAGGCTGGCCTCGAACTCAGAAATGTGCCTCTCTCTGCCTCCCAAGTGCTGGGAGTAAAGGCATGTGCCACCGCTGCCCGGCAAGTAATTTTGATTTAAGTAATACAATATATTTTATTTGTAATAAGAGTATAAGAGAATATTCATTTAATTTAACTTACATAGCACAAATTATGTTGTCATAAATTTGATCAGAATTTGAAAGTCTTTTTAACTTTTCTACTACCATTCATAATATAAATTATATAAATGCACAACACATTGAGATGTGAACAGCATTTTTTTTGGTTTTATTATTTTATTGTAAAATCAAGGTCATTTTCCAAGCATAAGTTATTTTACTTTTTTGTAACAAAGTAAACATTGTGCTTCACTGTTTAATGCTCTAACATTACGATTTATACAGTGTAATACAGAATTGCTTTTAATATTTTGTATATTTAATTGTGGTTTTTGCAAAGGAGTATTTTTGTTATCTCAAATCTTTTCTTCAAAAGTATCAATGTGTTAAACATACTTCCTCACAAATTTCTACACACATCTCTGTTCATATTGACATGTGATTTTTAATAAAAGTATATGATTAATCCCTAGGCATGTGAGAAATATTACCTAACTACCCAGCTGTGAATAAGAATATTCAACTTAGTATTCCTCAAAATCCTCTGTCTATGTAAAATAAAATGCAAATTATTCTCAGTAATTTTATGGTTTGAGCTTGTTTTCTTGTGCACTATATTGCTTGCTCCATTATTAATTATTATGAATATATACTCTCAATAAATATTTAAAGAAAAACCAGTACAACCATCTCAGAAATTTCTCAATGAGTAATCTTTCAACAAATCATGTTTTCCAGCTCTTTTATAGCCACTTCTGTGTAAAATGTATACTTTGAAGGACACCATCAACTATCATTGACTCCCAATACTGTCACTGTGGTCCTCATGTTTCTTACTTCCCTATCTACTTGACTATGCTGTGCTTAAGCAACATTCACAGTTCTGTTTTCCTCAGACCTAGAGTGATCGGAGTGGGATACTTCCCATCCATAAACAACCTATACTATAGATACTATCTTTAAAAACACCCTGTTACCAGGATTTTAAAGAATCCCAGGACTTGGTTTATGTAAAACCTTAGAGAAGGGGAGCCTTCCCTTGGGTACCAACCAACACTGGGGAATCTTGTCCCAGCAGGTTTCCTAGTGAGGCACAACTAAGCAGTCCAAGTAGTGGGGAATGGGATCCGATGGCAGGGAATAGAGACTGAAACAGCCTTGATCCACTTGTTAGGAGAACCACATGAACATCAAGCTGTACAATTGTTACAAAGGTGTAGATGGTCTGTGCTTGTCCCCTGTATGCTCTGTGGGTTGGTATCTGAGGTACTTTAAGCCCTATCATTTCTTCTACTTTTTTTTGTTGCATCTCAGATGACAGTGATCAGTTATGATAAGGAATTGAGTTTTAAACACTAAATATTAACAAGGATAAGAAGTTTCCAAATGGATAAAGTATAAGATTGCTATTGTATTGCAGTAACTTATATGGAAGATAAAATTATAAATAACAAGCAATAACACAGCTGTTTAACAAATTCGTGGCTCCTGCTTAAAAAGGCAAAATTACATGTATTTGAATATGTTAGACTCAAGGTGTACTAGTAATATTAGATCCTAAAGTGTTCTTCCTGAAAAGTCTAAACATCTCTTACTAACATTAAATTACTGAGATAATCTTCATTTCTGTTTTTTTTTTTGAAAATTATATTGCCTTTGATGTTCCTTCAGAAGGGTATAATTTAAAAATAATGATTTTCAGAAATGAATATGTTGATTTCAAAAGCTTCCTTCCTCTAGCTCTTGGGGTATAACCAGGGATTGCTATTGATCTGACCTTAACAGATGAGGCATAAGTCATTTAATAGATTTAAAAACTTCCTCAGTAACTTTTAAGTTCAACTTCATTCCATTCAACTGATGCAGATAAATAAAATAATATATCACAGCTATAAAATAAAAATAATTCAGATGAAAGAAAATTTTAATAAATTCATTCAAATAATAAGCAAAGGAGATGAATATGTTTTCCTCAAAATAATGCATACCAAAAACAAAGATAAATCGATTTAAAAAATGGTTCAATGTCATTCTATTAGTGAAATCTGTATAAGTCTCATTGACATACTACTTGAGTTAAAATGCCACCATCACTGTCTGGGCTGGTCAGTGCCCTGAGAAGACCTTGGGCACATGCTCTGCAGCCAGTCCCAAAACACCCAGAGAAGCTACACTCATAGGCACTCTAACATGCCCAGGATCACAGGATCTCAGAATCACAGGATCACAGAGACAGCTTGATTCTGAGGAGTTCTGACACAACCAGGATCACAGGAAGGACAAGGTCCAGACAGATTTAGCAAGGGCAGGTAGCACTAGATATAACCAGATGGTACAAGGCAAGTATATAAGCAACAGAAACCAAGGTTATGCGGCATCATCAGAACCCAATATTCCCACCATAGCTAGTCATGTACACATGATAGCACCAGCAAAACAAGATTCAGATCTAAAATCACTTCTCATGATGATGATAAAAGACTTTAAGAAAGACATAAATAACACCCTCAAAGAAATGCAAGAGAACACAGGTAAACAGCTAGAAGCCCTTCAAGAGGAAACACAAAAATCCCTTAAAGAACTACAGGAAAATACAATCAAACCGGTGAAGGAAATGAGCAAAACCATCCAGAATCGAAAAGTAGAAATAGAAACAATAAAGAGATCAGAAAGAAAGACAGCCTTGGTGCTAGAAATCCTAGGAAAGAAATCAGGAGTCATAGATGCAAGCATCACCAACAGAATACAAGAGATAGAAGAGAGAATCTCAGGGGCAGAAGACACCATAGAAAACATTATCAGAACACTCAAAGAAAATGCAAAAAGCAAAAAGATCCTAACCCAGAACTTCAAGAATATTCAGGACACAATTAGAAGACTAAACCTAAGGATAATAGATATAGAAGAGAGTGAAGACTCCCAAGGTAATGGACCAGTAAATATTTTCATCAAAATTATAGAAGAAAACTTCTCTAACCTAAAGAAAGACATGCCCATGAACATACAAGAAGCCTACAGAACTCCAAATAGACTGGACCAAAAAGAAATTCCTCCTGTCACATAATAATAAAAATACCAAATGCACTAAACAAAGAAAGAATTTTAAAAACAGTAAGGGAAAAATGTCAAGTATCATATAAAGGCAGGCCTATCAGAATTACACCAGACTTCTCACCAGAGATTATGAAAGCTAGATGATCCTGGGCAGATGTTATACAGACCCTACAAGAACACAAATGCCAGCACAGACTACAATACCCAGCAAAACTCTCAATTACTATAGATGGAGAAAACAAGATATTCCTTGAAAAAACCAAATTTGCACAATATCTTTCCACAAATCCAGCCCTACAAAGTATAATAGATGGAAAACATCAACACAAGGAGCAAAACGACTCCCTAGAAGAAGCAAGAAACTAATTTTTCAACAAACCCACACAAACCTAATTCCTCAACAGGAAATAACAATTACTTTTTCTTAATATCTCAATATGAAAATTAAGATTACTAACATATCCTAGTCAATTGAAATCTAAAATATGAGAAATTAGAAATTTGTTGACTGTCATTTAATGGTCTCTCCAATTTGGTAATTGGAGAAATATGTCCAATATTGTACAATGCATATACATTTTCAGCTTGTTTATATATGACAGTGTCTTGTTGTGTACAACATAATGGCTTGAAATCTTACTTCTCTTATCTCAGCCTCTCTATTAGTTTTATTGTTTATTTTATGTTTTTACACTCTACTGTGGTTTTTCAGAATAGTTTACATATTTCAAAAGTATTTATATACCCCAAAGAAATGTAGACAATCAAATTGGGAGGGGGCTTGTAAGAGAACAACAAAGAGTGAGACTGGATGCTTTGCTTGATCTTTGTAACTCTTGTATCAAGTTTGAAGAACAGGCCTTTATAAATTACTCTTTCTTTGAGATGAATGCTTTCCCAAATTATCACAGACAATGAACCAGATTCTTACCCTCACCTAATGTCTGTGCCACCCTCCAAGCAGAACCATTGTTCATTGAAACAATTGGCGAATGACTTTATAGATAGACCATCTTAATACACACACCATTTCTTAAATTAATGTAACCTGTTCTCTGTGGGCTGAGAATAAAGTCACTCACTTAAGTCAAATTGAATTGAACAAATTCAATTGTTCCATAGCAGGAAGTCTATCCAAAAATCTTGCCTACAATTCATTCCTTGGCACAGTAGAACTGTTAACTCTCAGCTTAGCTACAATGGAGGGAAAATCCTTCAGTTATTTGAGGGTCACTTAAGTACAGTCTTATTACAATGAAATCCAATGTCTAAAAAATTGTTCTTATTTGGGGCTTGTTCCACAGTAAGAGCCAAGATTTTAAGCTCTACTAAAAACAAAACAAACAAAGAAACAAAAAGACTTTTTATATTTATGTTCATTTATGAAAATACTTGTAGTGATGTATTATTTTGAAATATACAGTTAATATGTTTGGAGTTATTTAAAATTTATATTGAGAAAAATGTATGTATTTTCAGTATTGCTGTAACAAGCATCTATATAAGACTGATTGATCATTGTTTTACATCAAACAACTTTTATAATAATAATTTTTATTGTTATAATATTTTATAAATTCTAATGAATATGACAAAAAGATATTGTAGGTATTGAAGGGAAACACGAATGAAATTTTAATTCTATTTACTTAAAATATGTTTTTAGTTTTTTTAAGACAGGGTTTCTCTGTGTAGCCTTGGTTGTCCTGGAACTCACTCTGTAGACTAGGCTGGCCTCGAACTCAGAAATCCACCTGCCTCTGCCTCCCAAGTGCTGGTATTAAAGGTGTGTGCCACCACTGCCTGGCTAAAATATGTTTTTAAATGTTGACAAATTCAGGTAAATTGAAATTATGTAACTTTTCTCATCATAATGCAATAAAATTTAAAAAAAAATCCAGAAAAAAGCCACTATCATTTAATAGCCAGTAAAGATTGCATTTATTCACAGAGAAACTTGACTTTTTATAAACTGAAATCGGTTCCAATATAAAGATATAAAGATAAATATTTAATAATTGTATGTATATTTTTATCCAATTGAATCAACACTGTCAATAGTCCACACAATAAATTAATTTTAAATAATCATCAGTATTTATGTGTATAAAAAGAAAATGGTATGTAGACACAATTGAATTGTGTGCCACCATAAACATAAATTATTATCATTTTAGGTAAAATTAATTAAACTAGACATTATTTTGTTAAGTGAAAATAGTCAGGCACAAAATGAAAAATGCTGTATTAGCTTATGTATATTTGAAAGGTAAAGATGAATTCACAGCAAATAGTATTATGCTAATTATGACAAATTTAGCAAGATATATGACAGATAAACAGAGATTGGACAGGTATACAGTATATCTGGATAGATGAGCTAATGTCTAATGTACTATGGTTGACAAATATGAACATCCTAAATTCAAATGAGTTTCATTCAGTGTTATCCAATGAAACTTATGGTAAATAATGGAAATAGTACTTTTTCTAATTGTCATGATATGTAATTACATTACATATTTTTTACATATGTTGAAATGCTTTCTTGTAGTTCTCAAACATGTATAATTTCTAACTGTATATATTAATACACATTTATCAGTAAGATTAACATCTCATCTTTTTGTTATATATATGTATATAAACATAGTAATATATGCACATATATAAATACACGTGTATGGTTCACTATTATATAACATACAGACAGACCAACAGTAACATACTTTGTCCCTGAGTTTGTAACAGAAAGGAACCAGTAACAGAATTGAGACAATTTGTTCACAATAAGTAAACATAAAAAATGTAATAAATACAATCTGGCATTATGTCATGCACTGAATTTAGAAGAATTAATAAAGGGATGGTCAAACATTTGGAAATTCCAGGAATCTTTTTTTATTAGGTATTTTCTTTATTTACATGTCATATGATATCTCCTAAGTAGCAATTAGACAATGTGTTACATCCAATATTTACCATTAGTTTCAATGGATAACACTGAATGAAACTCATTTGAATTTAGGTTGTTTCCCCTCCAAGTAAAAGAAAAAAAAAAACAACCCTGTTCCGTCTCTCTCTCCCCTACTCAACAACCCACCCTCTCCCACTTCCTAGCATTCCCCTACACTGGGGCATAGAACCTTCACAGGACCAAGGGCCTCTCCTCCTATTGATGACCATTAGACTATCTTCTGCTATACATATGCTGATGGACCCATGAGTCCCACCCTGTGTTCTCTTTGGTTGGTAGTTTAGTCCCTGGAAGCTCTGTGGGTACTAGTTAGTTCATATTGTTGTTTGTCCTAGGGGGCTGCAAACCCTCCAGCTCCTTGGGTCCTTGTTACAGTGATTTAACTATAGAATCTAACCAAAGAAGATAACATTTATTAAAAGGAAATCATTCTACCTATGACTTTCTTCAAGGCTTCCTTCATATCCTTGTTCCTCAAGCTGTAAATGAAGGGGTTCAGCATCTGAGTCACCACAGTATACATAACTGATGTCATTGCTGTCATTCTGGGAGAGTCAGTTACTGAAGAGCTGATGCATACACTTAAACCTGTCCCATAGAATAAAGAAATGACTGATAGATGAGACCCACATGTAGAAAAGGCTTTATATCTTCCTTGCACAGATGGTATTTTCAAAACAGTGGAGACAATTTCAATGTAAGAGAAAATGATTCCAGAAAATGTAATGCCACCAAATGTTAAACTTGCAATATATATCAGTATAGTGTTGATGGATGTGTCAGAACAGGCAACCTTAATGACCTGTGTGATTTCACAAAAGAAGTGAGGAATTTCCAAGTTTTTGCAGAAGGACACCCATAGCATCATGAGACTGAGAAGTAATGCATTAGCAGTGCTACTGAGCAGGGAGAATATGATGACTAGACGACATAGACACCAATTCATGATGACTGTGTACCTTAAGGGGTAGCAAATGGCCACATAGCGATCATATGCCATTGCTGC
The DNA here is from genome assembly GCA_019843855.1 of Hylomyscus alleni. Lineage (NCBI taxonomy): Eukaryota > Metazoa > Chordata > Mammalia > Rodentia > Muridae > Hylomyscus > Hylomyscus alleni. The sequence goes on from JADRCC010565302.1 coordinate 14,785, forward strand.
AAGAAGGCAGCACTCCAGACTAACAAAAAGCATGGCAAAGCAAGCCTGAGTGAGGCATTCTGCAAAAGTTATGCTTAGATTCTGTTCTTGGATATTCATAAGCATCTTTGGTATTGTTGTTGTACTTGTACAAATATCAGTCAGGGACAGGTTGGAGATAAAGAAGTACATGGGAGTATGAAGATGTGAATCTGAATTGATGGTCAATATTATGAACATATTTCCAATTACCGTTACCAGGTATATAAACAGAAAGAGTCCAAACATGACAGGCTGCAATTCAGGATCACTTGAAAGTCCCAGAAGAAGAAAATCAGAAGTAGTTGTTTGGTTTATGAATCCCATGACTTTCAGATACTGAAAAAAAAAATGGAGGTAATTGTTCATCAGTTTACAATTCAAGACATGCTTCATGAAGTAAACATCCCTTTCCCTCTTTGTTTTGTCACCTCCTCTCTCCATCCATATGTTTCTCTCTTCCCACTTATTTCTCTCTTCTCCTGTATTTGTGCTGTTTTCTCTCTTAAATTTTCTCTCTGTCTACCCTTCTAATATATTACTTGATTGTTTTTATCTACTACATACCTTCTCTTGTACCACATTATATTAATGATAAGAACAACATGGTATATTATATGTAGATGCTTCACTGAAAAAAATTTACAAAAGTATGACCAGTGGGAAATCACAATGAAAATTACCTTCAATATAAACTAACAGAATCAATATAAAATGAGATTTCTAGTTAAACACATCTGAGTTTAATGATTCTTCATTTGTAATAAAAATATGCATGAATTCTCTGAGCTACTTCAGTGTCTTCATAATATGGCAGAATACCATAAATCATCCTAGGTATGAATTAATAGTGAGTCATAAAAGAGCAACCATTGATTTAAAATAGAACTTGACATATAAGATGCCTTTAACACTGTCATTGTGATTTACTTTTGCCTTTGGCGTGCCAAATTATACATTATATTCATCCTTTTCATGCCCTTATCTCACAACCACTGAATGACTAATATTAAAGTACAGATACCCATACCAATCATTAAGTCAAAACCCTTCAGAGTGCTAGGGTGCCATCATGATTGAATAACACCAGTTCTTTCCATAATGTAAAACACTTCAAAAGAAACAAATATTGGAAAGAACCTTCCTGTTATACAGTAATGAAATGAGGATATGTGAACTCAGTGGCAGCTGTGCTGGCTACTTACCTGAGAAAGTCTGTTGTATAGCGATCTCAGGTTGATATTTACAGTCTCTGTAGTCCCCAGGGTTTTAACAAGAAAATGTATCCATTAGACAGACTTTTTACCATAAGGTGATTACAGGCAAGCATAAATCCTTAAGGAGAAAACCTGTTTGATGAAAAATTTCCTTTAGGTGATTAATTCAGACAGAGGCAGACAGAGCCCATCCATGTTCTTCTGCTCTGTGACTTTTGTGCTTATGTGATTTATGTTAATATTCATTAACATATTTTGATGTTCAATGTCTTCTTGTTTAATTTTTATAGCTTCTTTAACAATAACAAAAAAACTTTGGACAATGTGTTTTAGCTTATAAATGTAAAAATTTATACATATTTAATGGAATGAATTCTAGATATGTGAATATAATCATATATCACTGTGTAGTGTGAATGGAATGACTGGGTTAACTATTGCCTAGTATCTTATGTGACTCCAAAAATGATTTTCTTAATTTCACTTTCACTTGATAACATATTATAAATTACATAATTAGATACAAATTAATCACTCTTGGTATTTAGATGTGGGGATATATTTAATATAAATAAGAAGTACACACACATGTACACACATACATATATATACATACATGTACATAAGTGTATATATATGTATATACACACATACACATATATGTTAAAGTGCAACATCTATCCATTCTGAAAGTCATAACAAACTTTGGTTTAGGAAGATAATGTATTAACATTAAGTGGGACCAATCCATATACAACATCACATTAAATTGTATATTCTTGAAAATACTTCTTGTAGCATTAAGAAAAAGCTGAAGAAATGGACTCTTAACATAAAAAAAAGTAGTAGTCAAAAGCTTTAGTCACAAATATTTCACAAACTATATGTAATCCAGAAAAATTCAACAAACCTACTTCAGGTTTTGAATACACTTAACAAAAGTATCCTCAATGTATACATTGTTCCTAGCCTTTCATAACAAAACTGAAATTAGGCAAACATAAAATTCACACTCTATTAAATTTTAAAATATAGCTGCAGAATTGTGGGAAAAAAGCAAAATAGAAATTGTAGGAAATGTACAAATTTCTGATTTTGAAGAAACATTTTCAATGAAGAATGCAAGAATGTAATTCATTGCATCAAATGAAAATGAAGTTATAAAATATAACAGTCTGAAGAGATAATTTCAGGTTTTAGAAAAACAAGAGTAAAGCCATCTTTAAGTCAGTGAAGTGTTTGGTGAATGCTACAAATGATGGGCAGTGCCTAATTCTGGGGGAGAATGAAGTAGTTATTTATGTAGAGTCCTTGGCCCATGTGGTTCCTTAATTTAAGAATTTCTCTCTTTCTTACATTGATAAAAGGGCTGATAGGAGGTTGTCAGAAAAAAATATATATATCCCATGGATCCAGTAGGGCTGGAGGCAAGTCCCTGGGCCATTGAGTTAGCCTTGGCATTGCCTAAGGCCCTAAGTCGAGGGAGGACAAGTGTTCCTGGAAGTGTATTATAGATACTTCTGCTAGGAGTGGGAAGGCCTCTAAGAGCCTTGCTATTAAGTGTCCGTTGACAATGGGAGTGCCACTGGAGGTAAGGAAGCCTCTTTTTCCCCATAAGATACAATGGATATGAGCTATTAAAAAAGCATCTTTTCAATGAGTATCAATGTTGACCTTGTGTCTTAAAGCTATTTGGAGTACCCTGAGTGAAAGCAAACAATTCTGCCTTTTCTGACATAGTGCCATCAGTAAGCATATGTCCTCTACAGACTCAGTAAAGGTGAACACTCCATAGGCTGCCTAGCAGGAAACTAGCAGTTTCCTGACCTTTGATTTTTAAATTTTACTTTAACATTTTTTTTAAATATTTTTTATTACACTCCAGATTTTATCCCTCCCCAGGTCCCATACCTCCTCCCCAGACCCCTATTTCCATGAGGATGCCCCCCCACAGATTCCCACCCCACCATACCTCCAAACTCCCTGGGGCATCCACTCACTTGAGGTTTAGGTGCATCTTCTTTGATTGAATCTAATATTGGCAGTCCTCTGCTGTACATGTGTTGGGGGCCTCATATAAGCTGGTGTATGCTGCCTGGTTGGTGGTTCAGTGTCTGAGAGAACTTGGAGTCCAGGTTCATTGAGACTGCTGGTCCTCCTACAGGATTGCTCTCCTCCTCAGCTTCTTCTGGATTTTCCCTAATTCTACCAAAGGGGTCAGCAGTTTCTGTCCGCTGGTTGGGTACAAATATCTGCATCTGACTCTTTCACCTGCTTGTTGAGTTTTTGGAGGGCAGTCATGATAGGTCCCTTTTTGTGGGAACTCTGTAGCCTCAGTAATAATGTCAGGCCTTGGGGCCTCCCCTTTAACTGGATTTCACTTTGGGCCTGTTGCTGGACAGTCTTTTCTCCAGGCTACTCTCTATTTCCATCCCTGAAGTTCTTTTAGACAGGAACAATTATGGGTCAGAGTTTTGACTGTGAGATGATAACCCCACCCTTCCACTTGATGGCCTGTCTTTCTGCTGGTACTATAAGTTCCCTATCCCCAATGTAGGGAATTTCATCTAAGGTCCCTCCCTTTGAGTCTGAGAGTCTTTCACTTCCTAGGTCTCTGGTACATTCTGGAGGGTCCCTCCACCTCCTACTTCCCAAGATTGTTTGTTACCATTCTTTCTGCTGTCCCTCAGGGCTTCAGTCTTTTTCCCTACCCAATACTTGATCATGTTCCCCTCTTACCCCCTATTCCCTTTCCCAGCCTGAACCTCCCTTGTGATTGCTTTCTTCTCCCTTCTAAGTATGATTGAGGCATCCTCACTTGGGCCCTTCAGCTTGTTGACCTTTTTGAGTTCTGTGGACTGGACTGTATCTTGAGTATTCTGTACACTTTTGGGGGGCTAATATTCACTTATTAGTGAATATATATCATGCATGCCCTTTTGAGTCTGAGTTATCTCACTCAGGATGATATTTTCTAGTTCCATCCATTTGCCTACAAAAGTAGGGATGTCCTCATTCTTAATAGTTGGGTATTATTCCACTGTGTAAATGAACCACATTTTCTGTATACATTCTTCTGTCCTGGGACAACTGGGTTGTTTCCAGCTTCTGGCTATTATGAAAAAGGCCACTATGAACATAGTGGAACACATGCCACTGTGATCTGGTAGTGCATCTTTTGGGTATATTTCAAAGACTGGTAATTCTAGGTCTTCAGGTAGATCTAATTCCAATTTTCTGAGGAACCTCCAGATTGATTTCTGGAATGGCTGTACCAGTTTGCAAACCCACCAGCAATGGAGGAGTGTTGCTCTTTCTCCACATCTTCACTAACATGTGTTGTCACCTGCAGTCTTGATCTTAGCCATTCTGCCTGATGTGAGGTGGAATCTCATAGTCGTTTTGGTTTACACCTGGTTTCCCTGATCACTCAGGACTTTGAACATTTCTTTAAGTGCTTCTCAGCCATTCAAATCCTCTGGTATGAATTCTCTGTTTAGTTCTATACTCCATTTTTGTATTGTGTTGTTTGTTTCTTGGTGGGTATCTTCTTGAGTTCTTTATATATTTGGATATTAGCCTTCGAACAGATGTGGAGTTAGTGAAGTTTTTTTTTCCCAATCTGTAATTTTCAATTTTGCCTGTTGACTATGTCCTTTGTCTTACAGAAGTTTTCCAGTTTCATGTTGTCCCATTTATCAATAGTTGATCTTAGTGCATGAACCACTGGAGTTCTGTTTAGGAAACTTCCCCTGTGCCAATGAGTTCAAGGTTCTTTCCCACTTTCTCGTCTATTAGATTCAGTGTATCTGGTTTTATGTTGATGTTTATGTTGATGTCCTTGATTCACTTGGAGTTGAACTTTGTGCAAGGTGACAAATATGTATCATTTTTATTTCTCTCTATATAGACAGCCAGTTAGACCAGCACCATTTATTGAAGATGCTATCTTTTTTTCCATTGTATATTTTTGGCTTCTTTGTCAAAGATCAAGAGTCTATAGTGTGTAGTCTTATTTCTGGGTCTTAAATTCTATTGCACTGATCAACATGTCTGTCTGTATACCAACATCATGCAGTTATTATCACTATTGCTTTGTAGTAGAGCTTGAGATCAAGGATGGTTATTCCTCTAGCAGATCTTTTATTGTTAAGAATTTCTTTTGTTATTCTTGTTTTTTTGCCTTTCCAGATGAAATTGAGAATTGTTTATTCCATGTCTTTGAAAAATTGTGTTGGGATTTTGATGGGGATTGCATTGAATCTGGAGATTGCTTTTTGGTAGGTGCCACAAGCCGGCTAGTCTGGGCCTCCCTCAACCCATGGGGGGAACAGGGTCCTAGTCAGGTAGACAAGGTGTTGGAGAAGAAATGACAAACAGACACAGCACAAGGAAGTGTGTAACTGAATGCAACATTTGTACAAAGTAGAAATCAGGCTTATATGATATACAGAGAACAGGGCAAACTACAGAAGTCGTGTAGGCAGGAGATGGTCACATCAAGGTCAGTACAATCAATCAATGATCCAGGTGCAAGGCAGAGGAGCAGTGGTGTCCCTCTTCCTGGGCTGTATTGGGAGCCCCAAGATAAATTCTCAGGGTCTGTCTTGAGGCAAGCATCTGAGGGTCATATTTTAGCATTCCTTGGCTGTAATGTAAATAATCAGTGAGGGAAGCCCTATAACTTCTCTTTAGTCAGTAAAACAATTATGCCTTGTGTGGGACTGCTCTGATAATTAGTGCCTAACTGCTGTCTCTAACTTTGTGGGACTGCTCTGGCAATTTGTGACTAACTGCTATCTCTAACTTTGGAGACACTCTGTCTGATAAGACAGCTGCTTCTTAGAAATTCCAAGCTAACTACAGCTAGGAAATCAATTAGGATTATTGAAACAGGGTGGAGGCCAGGAAACAAAGACAAAATATTTCTTAGGGCGCCTTTATGCCTGAATAAAGAAAGCATGCAGATCTCTCCACAGACTTAGTAGAGATCAATCTGGAACACGTCTAAGTTAGGAGATGCCAGCAACTGACTGAAATACCCAGGAGACAAACTCCCTTTGGAGTCATAATGCCTCTTGTCCATGATCAGGTTTTAACCCTGATACTGTAGACCTGCTGGGATAAACAAGTGAGTGCAGCAGGTAGGGTGGCCATTTTAACTATGTTAATTCTACCCATCCATGAATATGGGAGATCTCTCCTTTTTCTAAGATCTTCTTCAATTCCTTCTTGAGAAACTTGATATCTGCATAATGCAGAGGTCAATTTATACTTATTGTCTCCATTTCTTCAAGTTTAATATTATTCATCTTTAGTTTTTGCCTCTGATCATCAGAGTCATCATTGTTAGAATATTTGTTTCTTGGTCTTTCCTGGTTGTTTTGTTTTATGTATAGAAGTTGCTCTAAACTTGATATCTGGATTTTTAATGTGTAAGTTCAGAACAATGATTGTTAATTGTTTTGCAGAAGAGTATTCCTCCTGTTTGGTAAGGGGCCTGTGAAAGGTCCCCTAAGAAATTTTTTTGATAAGGGATTACATCATTTATCTGTTAATAATCTACATTTATTACATTTATTAGGCCAATATCAACCTTTTCCGTATCTCTTGCATATTCCTGAAGGCATAGGCCTTCATTTGGAATCAGTTTGACTTTATTTGCAGTTCCCTCTGAAATAACCTTCTTTACACAAATTAAGAGATTTGAGAGTTCAAATATTTCAAAACCTTTATTTGTGGCCTCTCTTATCACGGTAATCCAAGATTATTGATATCTAATTTCAATCATATTTCTAGTCCATTCATTTATAGGTGCTGATCTTGCCCTTTATGGTTTGCTCACCTTTTTGCATTCAGTGTTATTATTTCTAAAATACTCAATTAGTGCCTTCCTAAGTACTGGATCTATCTTTCTATCTAAAGCTGAAGTTAATCATTGTAAAATGTCAACCAATTCTTTTGTTGGACCTTGTAAAAAGTGAATAAGTGGTTCACGGCTTTTTCTTGTTTCTTCACCTGTCCCAGGCATTTTAGGCTGCTATTGAGAATAATGCTAAGAATTCTTCGTCATACATAATCTGCATCTTTACCTCAGCATATTGATCTTCACTTAGCCCTTGTTCCTTAGAAATAATAGTACCTCTGACTCTACTTCTCTATGCCATCTTCTTAGCCTCCTCTCTTCACCATGAAAGCCATTGTAATGTTTGATGGTTCTAATGTTGCTTTTGTGATCTTTCCAGTCTCACGAGATTATTCTATTTTTAATTGCCTAAATGTCAGGATTTGTTTTAAACAGTGAATATATTTCAAAATTATGGATACTTTTCTTAAATTTTCTTAAATCTAGCACATTTACAGGATACCAATCATATTCCTGATTATTTTGTTGATGGTTCTCATCTGGGGGGCTTTGTTGTGTAGTAACTTAATAAGCAAACATTTCTTTTCTAACTAATTTTGATTAGCTTTTCTTATTTTTAGTTTCTTGTGCTACCTGAGTATTTTCCTAACTTTTATGTATTAAGACCTTAAACTTTGCACATAAGATTTGTGTTTATATTTCAAACTTCTCTTGTGCTTTCATCTCTGCCATTCTACCAAGTTGTTCCACCTGATTATACATTTTATATATTCTCTGCTAAGGCCTGTCTATATGTCTCATTTCTCTCTGTGTCTTTTTTGTTTTGATCTATAAAATTTTGAATTTTCTATTCCTAGTCTTGTTTCTATATTTTAATTTTCTTTGTTTAGTATCACTGATAATTATTACCACCAAGATATGAATTACTCACTTAGCAATATCCATAATTTTCTGCAGCCTTAAACTATCTAAAATAGCATTTTTTTGGTGTGGGGGGGTTCAAGGCAGATTTTCTCTGTATAGCCCTAGCTATCCTGAAACTTACTCTGTAGACTAGGCTGGCCTTGAACTCAGAAATCTACCTGTGTCTGCCTCCCAAGTGCTGGGATTAAAGGCATACACCACCACTACCTGACTCTAAAATAGCATTTTTAAAGTCCAAGGGGACTAAATCATTGCATCCTTTATTAAAAATCAACTGGTGAGACATACAACTTTTACAAAAACTAAAAGCAGCTTCTATCACTTGAGATTTGTGATAAATCACAATCTAATATTTAATTTGTGCCACTATGTCTCTTTAATGAAGAGAACATTATTATCTCTTCTCATTTTCAAAATAAAGTTTAATATCTTATCATAAAGCTATTGGTGATAGTATAAAGTTGTAAATATACTTTAGAAAACATTTATTTTCTCTACAATAATTATTTTGGCTATTATAACTTTTATTGATATTCGGCCTATTACCTATTAAAGATATTTTAGACAAAATTTATTTTTCTCTATAGTAAACAAATTGTTTTAATTCATAATTTTTATTTCCTTTAAACTTATATTTACACCTCATAACTATATGTTACCTCTTTAGCCCTTTTTATAAAAAATATATATGTCACATGTTTTTTCTCATGATTTTCTCCCTATTTCAGCACAAATAACCAAACTAAATGCTGTAGTTTCTTGTATTCAAGTGTTAAAATTTTAGCCTTATCTTATATATTGATGTATGGGTGCATATATATGTCTAAGCTCCTTTTTTTTAACTTATATAGAGATTTTTATAATATTATCCTGATTTCTATATTAAACTATATTTACACATGTGACTATTAATGCCTCCTTGGGCTTTAAGTTGTTATTGCCTTTACATTAATAACAACAAAATATTAATTGGTTATTGTCTATATTATATTTCTATATTCTATGTTTCTAGTTAAGTTAATACAGACTTTAAAACTGACTATTATAGTCAATCATTTAAGACATTATGTTAATAATTTAATATTACCCATATTTACTAATATAATTGATATTTTTAAGAGATGATGTTTATTCAAAGTGCACTTTGCACATTGAAAATTTGATTTTTATATTTTTTATATTAAATGAGGGGGAGTATGCATTACTCTGCATTCCAGAGTTACCGCCAAAAACATTTTGGTTTTTGCTGTTTTAAAAAGCATGTTTTGCTTTTTAATTAATTTGAAAAAATATTTCATTTTTTGCCTCTTTTAAGGCATGCCTTGCTTTCTATTTGTTTTTAAAGACATGTTGTCTTTTGCTTGTCTTGAAATATATATGTATCTTTTCACAGTCTGATGCTAGAGGTCAGCCTGCTGCGGATCACCATTGGCATCAATACATTTTCAGTTTTTATGCCATGATCAAAATGGCGTGTCATTCCACTTACTAATATGTTTTTTCTTAACCCCACTTTGTTCTGGGAAAGGGGCTCTATTTGTGTTGGAACACAATAGCTGCTTAAAATTTTGTTCTGTAGAGTGGATACAGACACAAAATCCTTTTTATATACATGTTTTTATGACAAAAATTGTGGCTATACATTTTATTAGCCAACAAGTTTACTTGACTGAAATGACCTCCACCTTTTTATAGGAGTCAACAGCAACTTCCCTCTACTCTTAGAGGTCAAGCCCTGGCCTAAATGTTGCTAATTTGCAACTAAAGTGCCTGAGACATTTTCAAGTTAATATTACTTTTTATCTTTTAAATTTTTATCTCAAAACTCACTCAGTCCCGGAGCTTCTGACATGAAAGTTACTTATTTACAACTAAATTGAAGACCTATTGAAGACAAAACTACTGATAACGCTCCTGGCTAAGGCCTATTGAAGGCAAAACTATTGAAAATGCTCCTGGCTTGGGCCTATTGAAGGCAAAGCTATTAAAAATGTTCTTAGCTTGGGAATTACTATTCCTCAGCTCAGTTTAGGTGTCTACTCCCAGCTGCCCATCAGCACACCAGCGCTGCTTCATGTGGACTTCAGATAAGGTGGACTCCAGAGAAACTGTGGCAGCTCCTGGACTTTGCAGGTGATAAGGGCGTGTCTTGGCACTAGCTACATGTATGAAGGGCGTGACTTGGAGACCTGTATCATTGGGCAGACATTCAAGGCATGTCTCAGTGCTAGCTGCGCAGATGAATGGTATATTTTGGAAACCTGTGGTCTCTGAGCTAGGTTCCTGACAGTAACAACCTAAGAAAGAGGCATGTGTCAAGTGGTTGTATGTTTTTGAATAAACATGTTAAGGCCCGGTCTGTAGTACAGACTAGCTGCTTGTGACCTTGAAGATGAGTAAATTGCCGGTCAGTCATATTTATTACCCAGGTTTTCTGACCAAGTGTAATAAGAATTTCCGTGCAAGACTGTGCTACATAAATATGTCTTTGTCCTGCTGTTTTTAAAATAAAAAGGGAGGGGCTTATACAGTATGTCCGGTGACATTAGCTAATGCTTGCTTGACTCTCTCTAACAGAAAAGCAGCGGACTGCAAGAGACTGAACTGTATCTGCTTCTATTTCCAACAGACTCATGTTCAACTTTCGCTCACGAAAAGAGCTGGGAAGATTTTATTAGTTCTTTTTTTTTTAAAAAAAGTTAATATAAAATTATAGCAAAGGGGAAAAAAAAGGAACCTGAACTTTAGTAACACAGCTGGAACAATCCACAGCAGCAGTGGGACCAGCAGGAGAAGAGATTTAATTTAGTTGATTTTCTGTGGTTGATGGTTGTTCACTAGTCTCACAGTGATGGAAGCTGCACATTTTTTCGAAGGCACCTAGAAACTGCTGGAGGTCTGGTTTTTCAGACAGCAGTCTGACGCAAGCCAGGGATCTGGGGATCTCCGTACCATCCCGAGATCTGAGTGGGATGTCCTTTTGAAGGATGTGCAGTGCTCAATCATAAGTGTGACAAAGACTGACAAGCAGGAAGCTTATGTACACAGTGAGAGTAGCTTGTTTGTCTCCAAGAGATGTTTCATTTTGAAGACACGTGGTACCACCCTCTTACTGAAAGCACAGGTTCCCCTGTTGAAGCTTGCTCGGGATTATAGTGGGTTTGACTCAATTCAAAGCTTCTTTTATTCTCGTAAGAATTTCATGAAGCCTTGTCACCAAGGGTACCCACACCGGAATTTCCAGGAAGAAATCGAGTTTCTTAATGTAATTTTCCCAAATGGAGCAGCATATTGTATGGGACGTATGAATTCTAACTGTTGGTACTTGTATACCTTGGATTTCCCAGAAAGCCGAGTGATCAATCAGCCAAATCAAACCCTGGAAATTCTGATGAGTGAGCTTGACCCAGCAGTTATGGACCAGTTCTACATGAAAGATGGTGTTACTACAAAGGATGTCATTCATGAGAGTGGAATTTGTGACCTGATACCAGGTTCTGTCATTGATGCCACACTGTTCAATCCTTGTGGCTACTCAATGAATGGAATGAAATCGGATGGAACATATTGGACTATTCACATCACTCCAGAACCAGAATTTTCTTATGTTAGCTTTGAAACAAACCTAAGTCAGACCTGCTATGATGACCTGATCAGGAAAGTTGTGGAAGTCTTCAAGTCAGGAAAAATTGTGACTACCTTGTTTGTTAATCAGAGTTCTAAATGTCGCACAGTGCTTTCTTCACCCCAGAAGACTGATGGCTTTAAACGTCTTGATTGCCAGAGTGCTAATATTCAACGATTACAATTTTGTTTTTATCAGTTTTGCTAAGAAACAGCAACAGCAGCAGAGTTTATTAAGAAAAATGAAGAAGAAAAAACGCAAAAAGAGAAGACACACAGGAGGTGGTGGCTGCTTTCTAGATGTTGATCCTGGGAGGCATGCTAACCGTGACCACCACCTTGTAGTTGTAGAAAGTCCTAGGTGTAATGATAGTGTAATCAATTTGAAGTGTATGCATTATTATATCAGGGAGTTAGATAACGTGCATGAATGCTCTCTTCTGTGTTTAGGTGTTCTGTGCCACTCTTGCTGTGGAACTGAAGTGCATGTAGAAAAGAACTTTGACTGTAGGAATCTTTACGACACTTGTGAAAACGATTCAATTTGGTTTATGCACAGCGTGATATTTCTGCAGGCATCGTCCAAAATCCCCCACAGGCAAGGCTTCCGTCCCCATTAGATGCGGCCTCAGCTGACCATCTGCTAACTGTTCTATTAAATTGCTGTCAGAGTTTTTACATTATTACCTCCACTTTCTAGAGCATATTCTCTACTGATGTTATGCAAAACCAAATTTTTACTTCATACAGGTGTTTTATGCAATGGCAATTAAAGATTTTCTTCCACAAGTTGAGTCTTTGTAAGAAAATGATTCCAGTTGCTTGTTTTGTGTTTTGCTGTTATAATAGTTGCTCCTGTATTTAGAGTCCTATGGTTTTTCCACCACCCCAGATGAAGCAATACACTGTTACACTGTGGGCTTATATTATAATCTTACACCCCAGATGAGAGTTTGGAGATGGTCCCTTGCTTATTATTTTTTCCTAAGACATAAGAATGTGGCCTCCTTATTGGCATGAACTTCTGTGGAAGATAAATGACAAAACTGAATGTATCAAATGAAAAGAACTCAGTCTCCAGGGGCAATGAGCAAGGAGAACCAATTAAAGAAAACTCCATGGAAATGATAGGCTGTGCAGTGCACCTTAGTTAGCATTAACAGAGTGCCTACCATGCCTTCACTAACTTACTAAGTAGTGATAAATGTCCACTAGCAAAGCAGAAATGTAATCCTAAGCCTTCTGACCTCAGTCAGGGCCGCCATTGCCACCAGTTTTCACTAAAGGAGGTTTTGATTCCAGGATGAATCTGGTTTCCACCTGTCCTGATGTTGACTGGTCTCAGTGGTCTTCCTTTCACCATGGGGTTCAGATGATCAAATGAATGGCTGACCAGAGGGAAAACTCCAGGTTAGTTACTCAGCCAGATAGATGAATGAATGGAATGGCGCAATGTTCTAAATCTGTTTAATGGCACTAGAAGTAATGGGCTTTTAAGAGTTGGCATGTTAGTGGTATTTGCAAATACTGTGGGAAAAGAGCAAACTGGACTAAACTCCCTATATATTGCCCTCCTGTTTTCTTGGTAGTTTCTGGATTGATGCAGTGATACTTTGTTCCTTCCATATTTACAATGAAACACTTTTTTAACATTTCTAAACATAGAATCTACTTGGTTTGAGATCAAGTGGTTGGAATATTGTCTGAAGTTTTACTTTTATACATGTGTTGATTGAATGCTTCATTGGGGAAACTTTCAGTCAGCTTTATCAGTCTGATTCTGTAGTGAGCACAGCACCTATTTTGAATTGCTATTTGGAGGACCAGTGCTTAGTTAAGCTGGATTTTGTAACCCAGTAGATTTTGGTTTGAGGTCTGATTTCCCCATCTTAATTTTATAAGAATCCTAATGTTGAGAATTGCATAGGTTTGTGTGGAACAAAGCCTAGAAAAACTGTAGGTGGGCTAGTGATCTAGTGTAATTACAAGCAGGGAAGTTTTGGTGCCATAATTTCTCTTTGTTGGTGTTGGACTTTTAATCAGCTGAAATGTATTTCTGTACCACAATGTAAGCTTCAATAAAAGTTTGCTTAATTGTCTAGTAAAAAAAAAGGGGGAGGAATTGTGACTGTCCTGCCTTAGGGCTGTCTCTTCAGACCCTGCCTGCCTAGGATCACCCCTCCTCTCTGCCTGCCTCCTGCTAATTGCCACGCCTCTCTCATGGTTCACTGAAGTTATGCTGGAAGTCCCGCCTCCAGAGACTCAAGAGAACTTGCTGATTGGGCCTCATTGCTGATGAACTTGTGAGAAGGGTTTTACCTTACCTTCTACCTGGTTTCATTTTGTAACAACCATTATCATTAAACAGAACATGGCTGAGTAAAGACTGATGTCTCTTGGCCCATTTCTATAATCTGCCCACATGGATAAGGTAATATTAAGGTATTATAGATATTATTATGGCTATCCAGGTCCCTGACTCCTATTTCCAGAAGACCCACTTATATTGTGGCTGTGGGCAGCTACACTTTATCATACTTGTTTATTGTTCATTAAAATTTTTAATTTAATATATTTATATCTATGTTTTATATACAGCCACTTTTGTATTCAGAAGAAGAATGTGGTTTTTTAAAACACATTTTACCTGATAAGAGGCTGTGTTCTCTGTCTCTGTCTGGGTTCTGCTTCTCCTGCTATGAGTAGCTCTACCCCTGCCTTTCAGCTCACAGAGAAAAAGGACTTGCATCTTCCATATGTAACTTGACATAGAATCACCTGGTTCTGACCCCTTCTACTTTCTGCAAAATTAGCTTCTTAAGTCCAAATGTGTCTGAGGAGCAAGAAGTCCTACAGTTTGGGTCTAGTAAGCTGGCTTTGCACTTTAGGTAGACTTTTTGGCCCAAGATAGCAACTCCATTAGGTTACTGCCTAACTAGGATTTGCTTCTCTCTCTCTTTTTCTCTTTACCTTACTAGCTCAGAAGTTTGGGGCATTTTTCTTTGTACCTTGAGCTGTTGCTACCTCTTAAACCCCATCTCCTCCCACACAAAATAAAAAACAATTTAGAGAGCTCAGGGCTCCTGGTGTTGGCTTTTGACAGCCTTGGCCAATACTTTCTCACCCACAGTGTTTCAGTACTGTTTTAGGCTTTTACCTGAAGCATCAGACCAAGTTCTTTCTAGTGTGCCCTTAACTGCACTGAATTTGGAAGAAGTCACAGACATTATAGTATCAGGATTTGGTCGGCTTACAATCTTTCAAAATTTGATCAGGCCTCTTGTCCAACTAGCTTGACTTTTTCTTTACTTTCATACAGGCATTCTCAGGATGCGAGCTTGGATTCTGTTTTCTATAACTTGGGTGTCTTTTGTAAAATTATTATTAACATCCTGTATATAATAATTAATACTGGAAATTAATACAGTGACAGATATTTCCCAAGGAAAAGGAGTTATTTTCCCAAATACCCACAAAGAGACCTTTTAATATTTTAAAGAATAGGCCTTAGCTAGATGGATTCTTAATTACTTCATTTTAGTTAACCCAACCACCTAGCCCCATCTAGTCATATGGGTAGATGCACCTTCTAGGTCTGTAGTCATGTTCATTTTCTCTAAGGTTTCCTGGAGAAAGGCCTTCCTCTTTCTTCTTTCCAGAGTTACTTTAACTCTCCCAAGAAGTCCAATTTCCTACTTTCTGCAATGCTAATTGGCCAACAGAATTTTTTAAAGAAAACAAGAGAGTTCCTTAGGTAAGTGAGGAAGGACAGAGATAAAACTTCACACAATAGACAGATCTGAACTTGCAATCATATACCAAGAGAGGTAGGGATGTTTGGTTGGAATATCCTGATATCCCCTGTACAAGCTGGGAAACTTCATCTGTAGTTCTTCTGAAACTCCTGCCCACTCTGAGAAAACTCCAAGCAAAGGAATGGTGCCAGAAGCTTAATTTCCACATTTTTTGTCAGCTGATGCAACTTGTTTTTTTGATATGACCAGCCAACCCAAGTACCTGCCCAAGTGCTCAACTTTGGCCATACTTGGGCACAGTCTCCATTTATGATTTACACATTATTACTCCTTGTGTAAGATCTATTACTACACCACTACCACCACCACCACTACCACCACTCCCCTACCACTTCTCTTAACCCAGGCATGTGAATTCCTCTGCCCTGTTATTTGGCACTGATGAACCTACCTTAGAGCATCACCTAATATGGTCAGATTTGGCTTATATTTGAGTCAGGTTTGAACACTTCATTACAGTCACTATTTGGAAAACAAGGATTTATACAGAAACTATTAATTTAATCTTATATTCCTACTTTACTCCCATATGATTTGTTAATAATATAAAACTCAGAAGTTCAAAGATGTTACAGAATTAATTTTTCTCAGATTAACGAGGATCCAGTACTACAGACAGTTAGCCTCACTATTTCCTGTCCATGTACCTGGTCCTGAATAATGAGCCACTTTTTCATTATTGTGGCTGTCAGTTGTGACCCCATCTCCAAACACCCACACCTTGTCTTCTCCAGTTTGTGCTTATAATTCTATAAGCACAACCACCATGAATGAAGCTAGTGAATATCCATGAGATATTTATTTATTTATTTATTTATTTTCACTGGATGTCTCACTCAGGCCTGCACAGATATGAGACAACATATACAACTATCTCCTTGCAGTGATGGTCTATAATCTAAATGACCATTTGTTACACACTGAGTTACACAATCAACATGAACACTTGTTTCTGTGTTCTACTGGTTCTACTCTCCATTTTCATTAGTAGTGTGCACTTCCTAGACCAGAGTCTGATGGTACCATTGCTATTTTCTACTCATCCTGGAATCCACACATTTTTTGTGAAGTTTTGCAAACATCAAGCTTCCACATTCTAAGTCTTTCATCAATACCATCCTGATATATTTAGTTGTTACCATGTTTTTTTGAAATTTTTCACTCTGATATATTTTTTCTAGTTTATTCATCTTTCCTCCTCTATTTTGAGGACCCAATTAGTAGAATGTATATATAAAGCCAATTAAATTTATGTCTACTCTCACTTATCCCATTATTATATTTCACTGTTTTCGTTGTAGACCACTGCT
>JADRCC010565304.1:0-10814 GCA_019843855.1 Hylomyscus alleni
GTGTAACCAGTCACTAAATGTTCTGACCTTCTACTTACCACCCATTGGTGAACTACGCAACTGGCTCATCCAACTCCAAAGTGACAGGAAGAGAAGTCCCTCCAAAGCTCAGAAATGTGTGGTGAACTGTTAAGGCCTGCCACAATAATCACAGAACAGCCTCTAGAGATGTTGAATGGATTAAATGTATTACATTTCTAATATGATTTATTTTAGTATAGGTCCTCAGTATTATAGTAGTGGTGATGGTGTTGATGTTCATTATTAGGAAAAATATTAACATGAAATCCAATTAGAGACTCCAGAGATAGCCAACCCAAAGTGCTTGCCAGGCACGCACAAGGACAGAGTCTGCTCCCCAGCACCTCTAGCCATACATGAGAATGAGGTGCTGGAGAAGCAGAGACGGGAGTCCCTGGGGTCACTGGTCAGCCAGCCCAACCTAAGCTCTAAATCCCAGTAAAAAAAATTAAAAATTAAAAATAAAAAACAACTCTATTGGCCAGGCGGTGGTGGTGCACGCCTTTAATCCCAGCACTTGGGAGGCAGAGGCAGGCGGATTTCTGAGTTCGAGGCCAGCCTGGTCTACAGAGTGAGTTCCAGGACAGCCAGAGCTACACAGAGAAATCCTGTCTCGAAAAACCAAAAAACTCTATTTCAGAAAGCAAAGTCGATATCCCAGGCATAGTAGAGCATACCTTCTATCCCAGGCCTTGGAAGGCAGAAGCAGGAGGATCTCTGTGAGTTCAAGGCCAGCCTGGTTACATAGTGAGTTACAGGACAGACAGGGTTACATAGAGAGATTTTGTAGATAGATAGATAGATAGATAGATAGATAGATGATAGATAGATAGATAGATGATTGATAAGTAGATAGATAGATAGTAAAATGGGCATCTCCTGAGGAATGACACCTAAGGCTGCTTTCTGATTTCTACATGTGAACAAACACATGTACCTATCCAGGTATACTCAGGAATTCATACTCCCCACATATAAATAAACCAACTAGACTGTCAACAAAAGAACAACCATTGTTCTGAATCCTTATTACAGTTATTACTAGAAAATCTATGCACATCTTGTAATCCCAGCACCCAGCAGGCTGAAGTAGGGGACTCCATGATTTCATGGCTTGTCTGGGCTACATAATGAATTCAAGACACCCTGCCAGACCATGTCAAAGGTGAAGGAGGGGAGGACAGAAGGAGGAAGGGACGAAGGAGAACAGAGTAACAAAGGAAGGAAGGAAGAGAGGAAGAAAGGAATCAAGGAAGCCATGAAGGAGGAAAGGAAGGAAGGAAAGAAGAATGGAAGAAAGAAAGAAAATTATGTGATATCAAAAAAGATTAAATTTGATCTTCAAGAGTGAGAGGGGTCCAAGAAAGGGAAATAGGAACGAATACTATATGCATGAAGATGTTAAACGAAAGCCATTATTACATATAACTAATGTATACCAATAAATTTTTAAAGAAAAGGTTAAATTCTGACTTGGTCACTCATTTGCTATGTGATCCTAGGAAACATGCTACTGATCTCTGAGCTCTGTTTCCTCATTAGTGAAACCCAGTCTTGAAATCAAACGTAGCCGTGAGCTTGGGAAATGGGTAGAGTATTGGGTCAAAGAGCTGGATTTACTTACCCCAATTAGGTGGGGTGGCCCTGTGCTGCAGAAAAGCCTGAACATTGGAACTATCTGCATCAGACTCATGAATCTCAACCCCTAAATTATAGGTGACAGTGGCTTCTTAAAGAGGAAATGAATTGCTGCAACACAGTCCATCCATGTTGCATCGATATGATTAGCTAGTCAGCCATGATGTGCAGTCATTCGCTTTGATTTTTAAGTCCCCGTTAGCAGCCAGCCCTAATGAGGCGGTTCGAAATTGATTAGATTCCAAGATTCAGCACAGTTCGCAGATTGTCTCAGAAACCCGTCAGGATCCCAGGGCTGACACCTCACTGGATTTAATGATTGCTAGAGAAAGTGTGCATCCCAGCCAGATACAATCACATTTGTCAGCATGATCCTTTTAAGCGCAATTCAATTAAGGTGTTATTCTCTAATTTTATTAGAATTGGAGCCCAGAGCTAATGCAGGCTCCCAATATTGCATCAGGAGGGGAGTGTGCACAGTTTAATTTCCCTAATTGGAGTTTAGTGATCTAACATCCTTTTCATATCTTAATTCTTGGGATAATCTCCCACTTTTGCACCTGCTACAATTCCTTTAATGGAAACGAGCAATCAGATATGATGGTTCCGCTTAGCATGGATTCCTGAGGTCAAATCTGCTTCATTGAAGGAAATTTGCACATCTGGATCTCTTGCTTCTTCTGATCTTTTTCCCACTGATCTTGGCTTTGACCTCCTTATTCTAGGAGGCTCTTGCTCGGATATAATCTACTTTACTACCAGGCTGGCAGGCTCAGAATAGAGGAGTAGGGAAAAGCAGGGTCTTTGGAGTCAGTTTAGGTTTGTGTCTCAGCTCCATCATCCACTCATCCACTCATCTACACATACAACCATTCATATACTTACCCATACACCCATACACCCACCCAGTCAATCAGTATTTAGTGGATTAGTGAGTGTTTGCCATATCCCAGGCACTCTGTTAGATACTGGAGGTACATCATGAAAAAATAAAAATAAACCATAGCCTCCAACTTCAGAGAACTTACAGCCTGCTGGGAGAGAGGACTACCAAATAGTCATAATTCTATTAACTAGAGGCTATGCATTGTACCAAGAGATGCGAGAGAAATAACCATGGAAGAGAGACCAACCCCAGACATGAGAGTAAGGAAGATCTGTCTCCATGATGATGTGACATTTTAGCTGAGACTCCAAGGAATCCTAACAGCCTGTAGACCCAGAATGAGAACAAACGGAGCAAACTGAAGGACTGTGGAGTCCATAAAGTGGAGCTCATCTGTGTTGGAGCACCCTGGTTGTCCCTATCCCTAGAAAAACACCACCTGTTGGGTGACAGGAAGGACTTCAAAGTAAGAAGAAACTTGGAGCACTTGTGGAGTTAGGCTTGGACTTTTTGGATTATAGGAAGTAGTAACTATCAAGAGTTTTAAGTTAGACAAGACAGGCAAGTAGGGACAGATTCCAATGGGCCTTCCAGGCAGGACAGGGAGGGGCTTAATGCCTCCTCTGTTCACACTTGGTATTCAGATGGGATTCTTTTTTTTTTTTCTCTTTCATTAATTTTTATTTTCCTTTTGATTCTTTGGTTGTTTGGAGTTGCTTACTTATTTGCTCGTTTGTTTTCTCAGGAGACAGAGTCTTGTAATATAGGTCTGATGGCCTAAAACTTGGTATGCTCTTATCTCAGCCCCTTGAGTGCTGGGATTTTGTGTGTATCACTACACCAGGCTAGGTATGACAATTAATAGGACCCCTTTCATGCCAAAATTGATGATTAACTGCGTGGGCATCCAGTTGCAGGCCAAGGACATTGCTACCACTGTAATAGCACAAGTTTTCATGTGTTTCGTGTACTCTCTACAGGCAATGAACATTTTATTGCCATTCTCTCTCTCTCTCTCTGTCTCTCTCTCTCTGTCTCTCTCTCTCTGTCTCTCTCTCTGTCTCTCTCTCTGTCTCTCTCTCTGTCTCTCTCTCTCTCTCTCTCTCTCTCTCTCTGGTAGAATACACTTTTTCATTCTCCCATTACACTTTGAGGTGGGGACCATCATTTTGAGGGAATTGAGGGTGCAGGGAATTGAACCTGGGGCTTTGCACCCAGTAAGCACAAGTTTTATTGCCGAGTCACACTACAGACAGGCATTAAGAATTTCAGCCTTCTAACAACAGGCAGCCAGAGTAGCCAGCAGCCAGCATACAATGCTGTATCTCTAGCATCCAGGATGCTGCTAAACACACAGGGGTTGATGGTTCCATCTCTTTTAAAGACCCCTCTGGTTTGTCTGTGGAACATGAATTGGAGAAGGCAGGGGGGATGTCAGCCAGGGGCCGTGCAGAGGGTTCTTTATAAGGGATGAGCTAGGGTGACTTTGACAAGAGGAAAGAAGTTAGTGACAACCCTGGAGAGGAGATGACTAAAAGCCAGACACTCATTTATGGTAGGACCCTAAACATTCTGACTGACATTGCCGATCCAGTCTCTTTGTCTCTGAAATGAAGAGCTCTGTCTCAAATGGCAGTCCAGAAGAGTAGCATACCGTGCTGGGAATACACTGTTTCCTAACAGTTGAGATTCGTGTGGAATAAACACCATATTAGTTTGATTGAAACTATCTTCTAAGCAATGACAGCCATCATTTGCTTTTGACTGGTTTCTTCCAACTTGATGCCAAAGGCCTTACTTGTCTACCTAGATGCAAAAGATGTGCATCTGGACCAAGGGCACACAGATGACCCTCTGCCTAACATGAGACTCAGGACTGAGAATTTTTTTTTCTGAAGCTTAAGGCAAACTTGATGTGTCTAGTGGAGTGGAAAGGTCCAAGAGAAAGTAGCATCCAACTCCCTGGTGGTTGCCTGAGTGAGACTTGGAGCTCACCTGGAAGTCTACGGTAGAGAAAGCTGCTTCTAAGAGCTATGCTGTGATCTAGCACTAAACTGAGACAGCCCTCGCCTCTCCAGTCAACAGTGGTTGGAGGCAGGCAGAAGCAGCCTTCAATTTTGATGTCATCCTGGTAGAAGAGCATATCTGACTAGGTTACCTGTTTCTGGTCACCTCATCCCAGCAATGGCCACAATTGAGGGACAGGCAAAGGACCTTCTTGGTCAGAAATGGCTTTCCGTGCCCTCAGAATCAAACCTCTGGTCCTTTCCATGTCGTTACTCAAAGCCTTGGAAGACCCTGCTCTGCTGCACATGCCTGCCTCTGTCTGTCTCCTGGCATTCTCCTGTGCTTGGGGTTCATACGTTCTGGTCTCTTCTTTGTGGATCCGTCCATCTCCAGGTACCTGCTGACCTTCAATCTGGAACATTCTAGAACATTCTTCCTGCACAACTACAACAAGTAAATGCAAATTTAGAAGCCATTCTCACACAGGCTTTCCTGGAGCAGCCAATGAGGAGTATCCCCTTACCCTTTATCCTATGTACCTACTTTTCCTACAGCACTTACAGACACCTAAAATCATGACATGTGTTTATATGCTTCTTTTTGTCACAAGAATAGGACAGTCTTTGTAGGTTTCACTGGTGACTCTGTCCAGCACCAGCCACCACCCTGGATAGGTTGATAATAAATGCTTGCTGGATAGACAGATGTCATGAAATAGCAGTTCCTAAACCACAGACTGCCTAGCCTGGAATGATCCTCCAAAGGGAGACCAAGCCTCTAAACTATTACTGGAATAAATTCAAGTCCCGAGGAGGCCAGAATAGATGCATCCCGGGCTGGAGAGCTGGATCATCGTTCTGGCTTTGACTCAGATTTTAAAATAAAACACTAAACAACTAGAAGACACACCAGCAGGAGTGGGAAAAAAAAAAAACAAAACCACTAGCTTGTCCGTCTAGCATCAGGGAGGGTGAGCAGCCTTAGTCCACTGATTAGCTCGCAAAGAAAGATAACAATCCAGAGAGGCTCACTTGTCCTTCGCCAGTGACCAGAGCAATGGAGACAGCCGCTCGGTCTCACCCCTGTCCTTGGGAAGGAACCTAAGAAACCACAGGAGAAGAGTAAACCAGCAGTCGGACTAAGATTGCAGACTCCCTCAGATTTGCAGACAGGGCAAGGCGTTCATCCACCCTCAGAATACCCTATTAAAATCCAAATCCACTTCTATGTGTAAAATCAGATATTGCTATGAAAATCCAGAGTCTTTGTGCTGCTTAAATCAAGAGAAGACCGGGCGATGCTGAACTCAGGTACCTGCCCCTGCTGGCCCACAATGGTGGCACTGAGCAGGTCGGCCAGAGTCTGCTTCGGCTTGGGTCGGTATCTGGGGACAGGAATCTCACACACTTGCGCTCAGTTGAGGGAGCCAAAGTAATCTGCTACAAGAGCTGATAATGAAATGAGAAGGCAAGGCAGGCCAGGGACTGCAGGGACTCGAGAAGGAAGAGTGAGTGGTATGAAGTGCTGAGCTGTGACAGATGCCGCAGGCAGAGGCAAGTAACAGCCTGCCTTACCTGGGATTGACAGGGGGGTCCAGGGCAAACACAAATTTTTCCAGATCGACCACTCGTAATAACCAGAGCCAGAAAAATACTTGTTTCTCTTGTCTTTCTGCCCACAGCTTCTCACTGGGACCTCTCATTGGCTGGACCCAAGAGACCGTCGGTTGGTAAAGGATTATGGGAAGTGTAGTTCACCTTTACCACTCCCAAGGAGGACAGAAACTGAAGGGGGTGGGCCCACAGGTTCTGTCTGTGTACTCAGTGGTCTTATGGGACCCATCTCGTTATCTGAGCCAATAGAAAGACATACGTGTGACTCACATCAATGACAGAAAACCAGAAGCTGAGCAAGGAAGGCCATGTGCGTGTTGTTGTCTTTAAGGACCTCTGGGGCGCAGAAGATCCAGACCCAGAGAACCCCACAAAGATGATAGGCAAGTATGTACACTGATAGCCCACGAGCATCTGCTTCAGGCCAGAGGCCTGCTTCCCTTGCTACCTTTCATCCTCTGAGTCCTGCCCCTGGGACCCCCTACTCTCTACCCTGAAGACCTGAAGTGACCCTTATGAGATTTGCGTCCAGCGCCTAGCCTGACAGGCTTGATGTGTGGTAGAGGGGATTGATGGGATAGCACAAGAGTGGAGATGTGAAAGAGCAGACAAGTGTATCTTGAACAGTCCACAGTGCTTTCAAACATGTTACCACTTGTATGAACGTGAAAGCGCCATTGCTCCTCATCCAGGTACAGAAGAAGATCTTGAGCCAGAAAGATTATTTGGCTGAACATAGGGAAGTGGGCAAATCATATAGTCTGCTCCAGGGTCCTTGGGCTTTGCTGCTTCTCTGCTAGCTAAGGGCATTCCCTAGACTTGTGGAGTGCCCACGGAGCTATAACAGAGTCTAGTGTAAAGGAGGGTAGCCGTAGAAGCTTGGGCCTTCGGGACCCTGAACAACACAGGAAGCTAAACGTTTATGGGTGCTACCCAGACACTAAGCACTTAGAACAGGATGCTTCCCCCTGCTCCCCCCTCCTCCCATCCCCACCCTCTACCCCGGGCTGAGGTTGTATGGTAGGGAGTATATCTTTAGGGCACACTCCAGGGTGCTTGCTTTCAGATGCCGACTGTGTGGAAAGTGGGTACCTTGCTTTGGGCAATGCTGACCCCACTGTCAGAAAGGATACCTACAGAGTCAGCTTTGGGAACCAGGCTGGGGCTAATCAGAGGAAGTCAGAGGTAGGAAGTTAAAAACAGAGGCGGGGAGAGGGAAAGGAGAAACCTGGTGGGCTTAAGAGAGAAGAGAAAAGAGAGACATGTTGAAGCAATTGGAAAAGAAAAAAAAATGTTTGAGAAGAGGACAGGACTCTAAGCAGGCCCTTTCTCTCTCCCTGGCCCTGTTTATCCCAGTAAACCTACCCTGCCCATCTGGTAATGGAGCTGTTCTATGAATAACAAATGGAATAAGACTGGTTTCTTAAAAATAGTATTTAGGGGAATAATTAAATAATTGTCTTTTGGAGCTTTGGCTAAATAAGATGATTCTAGGCCCTTTGCTCCCAGGATGGGGCCAGCAGAGGTTTGGAGAGGGAAGCGGACCAGGCACACACTCACTCTCTCTCTCTGTCTCTGTCTCTGTCTCTTTCTGTTTCTCTGTGTGTGTGTCTCTCTCTCCCTCCCTCTCTCCCTCTTCTTCCCCCTCCCCTTCCCCTTCCCCCCACCTCTAGCCTAGTATGTTACCATCCTACTCAGGTAAAGGCTTAAGAGAGATGAGAGTAAAACCCAGCATGTGACGTAACAGGTACATGGGAGAAGTAGCAACAGGCTACAATCCAACTTACATGTGCACACATACATGCACACACACATGCACAGGCACACACACAGAATGCAAACATCACAAAATTGTGAGGCTGAAGAGCCAAGGACTCCTGGAATGTCAGGCAAAGCCTTAGCCTTACACTTGTGTCCTCTCTATGTCCTGGATTCAGCCTGGCCACACCCTATCGGCTGTGGGCAGGAATGAGGCAGGGGAGGGTTGGAGAGAAGCAGACAGAAAGATGTGTATGCCCCCTGTCAAGAAAGAGCAGCTTCCCTTTGTGACTGTGGAGCCTGCTTCAAAGCTCTCAGGAAGAACTCCCGAAAGAGACGCTCTTGCAAACTTTCTTTGCCTTCTCTGTTTGAGAGCTAGAGCACTGCAGGAGCCTTCACTGTGCGGTGCTAACTCTACTTGGGTGTGGTGTCCTTCCTCTATCACTCTCACTTTTCCTCTCTCCTATTTCTCTCTTCCTTCCTTGAAAAAATACCTTCTGTACACCTAGCTCCATTATAATGTGTGTGTGTGTGTGCATGTATATGTGTGTGTGTTGAAGACAGAAGATAACCATATTGTTCCTTATAAAAGAGTCCACTTTTTGTTTGTTTGTTTGTTTGTTTGTTTGTTTTTTGAGGCAGAGTCTGTTATTGACTTGCAAACTGCCAAGTAGTCTAGGCTGGTTGACCAGTAAACCTCAGGGATCTACCTATCTCTACCTCCCCAGATGAGGTTACACTTGTAAACTACCATGCCTTGGTCTTCTTTGCTTGCTTTCTTCTCTCTCTCTCTCTCTCTCTCTCTCTCTCTCTCTCTCTCTCTCTCTCTCTCTCTCTCTCTCTCTTTTAATGTGGATTCTGGGGCATTGAATTCAAGTCCTTGATTTTGCAAAATAAATACTTTACCAAGTATCTCCTTAGCCTCCTTTTCTAACTTCTGTAAATATGTCAGTGAAAAAGGCAAATGAGACTCTGCCCTGTTGGGACCCCGTTCTACAGAAAAACTGTAGATGGTAAAGTACAAACTTACAGTCATACTTAAGACAACAGTAAGGATGGGAAGGAGAGAACGCTCTAAGATCGTCTAGTGCACAGGGGGGGGACCAGCATCATGAAGGAGACATTCTGTGAGCAAGCAGATACGGGAGGGGAGGGGTCAGAGCAAGTGTAGGCAGACAAGGCAGGACAAATTACTCAGAGTGAGATGAGAGCTCCCCAGAGGGTCAGTGTGAGACCAGCTATGCGATCATGGCTATAGAGACCAGGCCAAGAGCTCTGGAAGAGACTGAGGCAACGAATTGGGAAGAGCGAGCCAGACTGGAGGTAACAGAAATAGTAAGATGGCAACGAAGACTGTGGCATCCTGAATATACTTCGAAGACAGAGCTGTCAGGACTTGCTTAAGAATTGGACAGAGTGTCATTGTCCTTGGATGCCCACAAGTGCACCCTGAAGGCATTGTATGTGACTATCAACATAAATAAACTAGGGAGCCTCAGCTCTTCGCTGGTGACCTCCACCTGGAGAGTAAGGCTGTAGGCAGGCTCCTGGCCCTTCTCTCCAGACAGAGGGGAACGCACCCTTACAGAGCACTTACCCTTGCTGCCCCTGCAGGGCACTTTGCTGAAAAGTGTGATCAACTCCCTTTTTGCACAGGGCAAAAAAAAAAAAAAAAAAAAAAAAAAGCCAGCAATTCTTTCGATCCGTCCTGAATCAATGCTTTTAAAAATCTTACGCACATTTGGCTTAAGAGCCAAAGCATGCATTTTATGTTTTGACATGGTGTCATCGATCGGAGGCATGTGTCTATGCCCCACCTGCCCGAGCCCCCCACCCACCCAGGCAGCTGGCCTGGTCGCACTATGTCCTTAATGGCCTTACCCCCACCTGCCCCTTCCAAACCTGCGCTGGCCCCCAGCACGGCCCTTTCTCCCCTTTCTCGGGGTTTCTGAAAGGATCGATAAGGTGCTGAAGCCTCCTGCTGCTGCCTGTCACTCACGCACCGCCCGTGCCATAAATTATGCATCTGCCTCTCTCTCCTTCCCTCTCTAATTTCTATTGAGTTTGCTGATGTCTTGAAGATGGTTGGCTTTTCTCAGCCTCAGAGGTAGGGAGATGCTGCTGAACCATGATAAAACATGGAGCTGAGGCCAGTAGGCTTAGGATGGGGGCCAAAGACACCAACTATGAGTGTTCAAGAGAGATATCTAGGAGTCCGTGGTTTCTCCTTGGGTCAGAGCCCACCCTCAGCTTTGGTACTGAGGAGGCGAGGCAAAACGGCATGACTGTCTCCTGTTGGGTCCCCTCTGAGGCTCCGAGGTTAACAGGCACTTGGCTGAAGGTCACCGTGGGGACAAGGACAGTCTTGGCTTGCCCCACAGTAAGGTTACCTCAGTCAGGAGTCCCCAGAATACTTCCTATGAGTGAGGTTTTTCAAATGACAGGAAGCTGACCATGGAGCCTATGAGTATATGAGCAGATCACTTACTTGTCTGGCTGGTGGATGCCCTCGGTTCTATCCCCAGTGCTGAAAAGAAAGCATGAGGTCTACATGACAGACAGTCTCTGTGTGTCCTTTGTGCACTGTGTGACAAGACAGCCTATCCCCTTCCCGTGAATGTATCAAAGTGGCTGATGGGTATCCCCCAATGTGGTCATCTCTGTCATATTCGTGACAATCTTACCGGGTCAGACAAGCTCAGTCCCTATGAACAGACAAAGCCACTGAGGTCAGAGAAGTGAGAGTAATTGTCCCAGGTTGAGTAGCTGGAGTTGAGGAGTAGCTGGAAGGGAGGAATAGCTGGAGGGGAGGAGTAACTGGAGGGGAGGAGTAGCTGGGCCCAAGCCTCTCAGGGTGCTCCTTCTGTTCTCGGATGCTCTGAAAAATCTGT
>JADRCC010565306.1:0-12243 GCA_019843855.1 Hylomyscus alleni
CAGTCTTCAGAGGCTGTTTTTAACAGCAACTGTGTTTAAAACAATTAGAATGAGCAGTTCTACTCACTGGAATGGTGTGAATATAGACTTTGACACCACAAATTAATAGTGTTTCATAGCTGCAGCTACGAGAATAGAACTTCCAGCCTAAATCTACTGAAAGAGATTGGATTTTCGGAACAAGCGGCAGGAGGCAAGGGCTTGACTTGGGCCAGCATCTTCTGATGGTTGCCCCTGATTGCTGGACTTCAGAATGTGTGTTAGCCAGTTTGGAAATTATACCAAGCTTAAGCTTCCTGGTAGAGAGAAAGCATGTTAAATAATGGAGAGATTTTATTTCTTTTGTTGCTGAGGGTTTTGTTTTGTTTTTGAAATCTCTTCACTTGTCAATTTTTTAACTGACTTTTTTCTAAAAATACACAGACCTACATCCATACTAGCAGACTAGCCTATCTCAAAGCATGGCACATAAAAGCCTGATATGAGATCTCTTTCAAAACATGAGTAATGGTAAGCTTTTCTACCTAGAAAACTAAGTAAAAAATGTTTGCAGCAAAAGGCAAAGACAGGGAAACAAAAAAGCACGGTTGGACTTTAAATGCAACTTCCCCACCTTGACACCCAATGGAATTCAGCAAAATGCACAGCTAGTAAATGACCCCACTCTCCCGGGAAGAGCGGAGGAAATGTAGGGTCACACAGGATGCCATCTCGTACCTGCTCCTGTGTTTATAAGGCCAGGGGTGACAACAGAAAAGGCCCACACTACAGCACGGGGCAAATGGGCCAATTATTTCAGTAAAGAACAGGAGAGCCACGTCTGTAAGCTCTGGGGGTCAAGGAATCTATTTTGCAGTTACTAAACTTGGCCTTCAGAGCATGGAAACAAATACAGACAGTGCATAAACAAACATGTATGGTTGTGTTTTGATAAAACACTATCAACAGAAGAAGTGAGGAGCCAGGTCTAGTGGCGCATGCCTATAATCCCAACAACTGGGAAGCTAAGAAAAGAGCATCAAGAATTTCAGGCCACCTTGGATTCATAATAAGACTCTATCTCTAAGAGGGTGGGGCAAAGCGTGAACTTGATTTGACAAATGTTTAAGCCATAGTGGATGGCATCTGATGTGGGGGATAGCACTGGGAGTAACCCTTCAACCTGCTCACCACTGTTGTTTACTATTTTTTAACCATATAAAATGGCAGTGGAGTGTTTAATAAAGTCTCACAACTAAAAGGCTAGAAGATGGCAACAAAATATATGCCTGGATTGCAAGTGGTGATTATAAATATCGAGCTTCAATAAAGATGAATAAGAACAAAGTGACCCCAATGACAGTAATAGCACATACTGGGTTTTTGTTTGTTTGTTTGTTTGTTTTAACATAGACTGACATTTTATTTTCATGCACTTAGCCAGGAATTTCTCAGTATCTGGAAGCTGATGAATATATACATTTGAATTATATACAGATAACTAAAATGCTAAGTGAATATAAACTATGCTTACATTGCTATCCTATACAACACACCTAGTTTTCAATTATGAGTTTATATATTCAGTGGCTACATAGCATAAACTGGAGACATCACCTTGCTGATTTGTGGGTAGCTATTAAATTTCCTAAAATCTGAACATACCATTCTTCATGTTAAAACAATAAAAATCCAGTAATTACCACCCAACGGGTTCTTAATAGTGTTATAGATGACCATGTGCAATAAAGAGATTTCTTTTTAATTAGAACCTCTGTCTGAAAGTTATACTTCCTGCTGGGTGCAGATTTCTGCTTTCCCTCCCTAGCCTACAGGGAAATACAAGAGGACAAACAGATCCTAGTCAAGGCAGGGCGTGCAGGTATAAATCAAGATTTGAGAGAAGGTAGGCAACCCAAGTTATCCCGGGAGTTTATCTGACAGATCCTGAAACCAGCATTCCATGGAATAGTTCTTCCAATGCAGCCAATTAAAGCAGTGTTTCTCATATTTTAACACAACCTAGACAGGTCTGTTAAAAGAAAACACAGCCACTTGGACCCATCCTAGACATACAAGATCTGTGCCCCTGAAACACAGAAACCAGGGAAAAGATAGTTGATAGATAGATAGATAGATAGATAGATAGATAGATAGAGTTTAGCCAAACCAAAAATTCTAGATAGTTCCGATGAGCACAATCATGTGAAAACATCAAACTAAGGAATAAAAAGAGGAATTAATAAAGATACAACATCCTCTTGTCATATAAGAGCATATGTGTCCTATAAGAACCTTTGCTCCAGAAGGCGAAACTCAAATCAGAGACCAATCCAACAGAAGCTGTTCTCCTTGCCACTGAATCCAGGAATTCCTCAACCTCAAGATATATTATAACGATCTGGAAGCTGATGAATATCCCACACTAAATATATAAATGTTCGCACATTTATAGACAGCCGTCTACAACGTTAACTAAAAGTAAACTATGCTTATATTGATACCTTATGAAATACACTCAGTTTTCAATTCTGAGTCTCCATATTCAGTAATCTCTTTGCTATCTTTAAAACATCTCAACGAAAGCAAATAAAATCATTCCCAAAACTGTCACATACAAACACCAGCACTGAAGGCCCGAGTTTTGAGAATCAAATCTAGGGAGCATAGATTGGGCGCGTTATGCAGAGGGCTTAGGAAGACTCTAGTGCCCTAGCACCGGACCATATATTGAACTGGAACTAGGGAAGCCTGATGAGCAGATGCCAAGGTCTCCATGAAAGAAGAGCTCATCGGCCTAAGCAGTTAGGCCCCCACTGAAAGGAGCTGGAGCTCTCTCTGTGCTGCCACTGAGCCCTCTGCGTGGGGGTGCGGGGCTTGTGTCAGGGCTGACTTGCAGGCAGGCAGTAAGCAGCCCTGGCCAGCTAGCTGCTGTATTGCCTAATGAACAACACCTACTGTGAGACTGGGTTCAGTCACAGCTCCACTACAGACCTGAGAAACTGCTAGACCTTTTGGGAAACTAACGTGAGGTATAAGCCCTTCCCCAACTACATTGTGAGCCCCCATTTCCAAGTACCACTTGACCTAAGGAAGGAAGCAACATAACTTTTCCCTCCTCCCAGGGTCAGCCATCCACTGGCCATTCTCTCTCCACAAAACAAATTAGCCTTTTAATTTTTTTGTTATTTTTTTTTCTGAGACAGGGTGTCACTAAGTTGCTGGAGCTGACCTAGAAGTAGCCGTGTAGACCAGACTGGCCTGGAAAACAGAGATCCAAGCCCCTCTGCCTCCCAAGCGCTGGGATTAAAGGCTCAACTACCACACCCCGCTAGCAAATTAACTCTTAAAAATGTTGCCTAAGCAAGAATTGTTCAATTTCAGCAATGAGATACAAGCACAGAAACACACACACACACACACACACACACACACATACACACACACACACATACTCACACACATACACACACATATACACACACATACACACACATACACACACACACACACGTGCACACACACACACGTGCATACACACACACACACACACACACACACACACAGATTCATGCTGACTCAGAAGCACACACCTTTGTTTTTTCTGGGTCATCCATTTGTGGCTCAGCCACGCATCTTTCCTATGTTCCTACTTGCAGTCATCATTTTCAGTAGAGGTTTAGGTAAGGAACCAACCTGATGTGGTGTCAGCTGCCACCTCAGCGAGGAAAGTGTATGACCCCAAGGGTAAAGGGCAACATCCCGTGGTACCCTGCACATTCCACTGAGCCCAACAGAAAAACAGCAGTAAATTGCGTTGTTGGCTCCAAATACTCAGCTTCCTCATCTGGAAATAGGGGATGATAGGACGGGAGGTAGACATTAATTAATGTTTGGGAAGGTGTTTTTTTTTATTTTTTTATTTTTTATTTTTTTTGAGATGCTGATGAGAGCAACAAAGTATTATTTTTCTCGGCATGGGCAAACAAGCACTTGGTACAAATCCAGCTGAAGCATGCTGAGTTAATTACCCATAAGACCTGAAGCTGCAGTACGAAATCTATTTTGTACTTCCCTGCCTCGGGCAAATGAGCACCTGTAGTGTCTTACAATGAATCTCCAAAAGAAGGAAGCGGACAAATTGGGCCAGAGAATATAAAGTGGGTTCACAAAGACTCCTTTTGCCTTAAGGTAACCATTTGGGAAGGAAAAAAAAAAAATTAAATCATAAATATGGATAAAACTTGAGTTGCACATGTAACTTGTAGTGACCAACAAAAAGCACAATTTGTCAAATAATGAAGTCCAAGACATCAAACTATGAAAATATCCATCTGCACACCGGTCTTCTATGTACCTCAAAGACTGATTAGTTGCTA
Source organism: Hylomyscus alleni (assembly GCA_019843855.1). Classification (NCBI taxonomy): domain Eukaryota; kingdom Metazoa; phylum Chordata; class Mammalia; order Rodentia; family Muridae; genus Hylomyscus; species Hylomyscus alleni. The sequence goes on from JADRCC010565306.1 coordinate 4,359, forward strand.
GAAAATCCCATAGAAGCTTAGAAGCTGGATGCTTCATAGAAAAGGCAGGGCCTCTGGGAGATCCTGCTTCCTCAGACAGGCGAGAGGGTCACTTGGCTTCAAGGCAGACTGTTTATATTTTACAGGGGAGCCAGAAATTTTAGAGAAGAAAACCTGGATTCAGAGACTGTCATGAGAAAGGGCAAGTGAAATGGTCCAGGCTAACAAAATGGGGAAGGTGCCTCTTTAGAACAACCACAACCCAACTCAGCTAACCCACCATTTAAATCTGATTGAAGGTCAGAAAGGAAAAAAAAAAAAAGAAGAAGGAAAGAAAAAGCCAACAGCTTAACAAACGCTTAGGCTTCTGTCCTCAACCAGAGGAGTCAGCATTTCCCGAATCTTCTTAGAAATGTAATTCTTAGGGACAATTTCAGACCTACCAAGTAGAAACTTGGGGTGGGGTTTAACTGATAGTCCCTGATAGATAATTTCAAACGGGTATGGTCTAAATTTGAACCTTCTGTATCCATGAAAAATGTCACTCAACTTGACTCACAGCATGGAAAAGCTAACCGGGTAGAAAAAGTCAGTCAAGAACACCCATATGAGCTGGTGTAAGGTTTCATGAGAGTGATCATTTAGTGCATAGTACCTTTAGTAAATAATGTGACCTTTAATTTTCCTCTTTGAGAATCATTTTTCTATTACTAATAATTTATAAATAGTAAATAAATAAGGCTGCCAGTGACAGCAGTGACCACCCATTGTATTACACTCTCATGTCTATGGCCATGCAGTCATAATAGGGTAGGTATGGCAGGTGCTTCCACTCTCTCCTTTGGTACATTAGTAGATGGGATGTGCCCAACTCCCAGATCTTTACCATGAGTGATTTTCAAGTGTCCTATTTTCACATTCCTCCCCAGTTTAGGTTGACTGTGATGGCGGCATCAGGAGGGCCTAGAAGGTACACCTTCAAGATGTCACGGTAGCCAACTGCCTTGACTTTTCAAATTGATACCTGGTGAAGAGTTCATCAGAACCAATTCTCTACCTCGAATCCTGAATGAGAAAACAGATGAACAACAAAAGCCACACATTCTGTTATTCTGTTATTCAGGTAAATAGATGGGTTTTTTTTTTAACCTCGGTTTATCTGCCTTAAATAATATGAGTCCACAGGTCCATGATATATCCTTTTATAACTGAACCTGAACATAATCAGGCTCTCAAGTAAAGGGTATAAATCTAAAGGCTTGAATTTTTTTTTTTTTTTTTTTTTTTTTTTAGTAATCTCTTGCTAGAACATGCACACACATTCTAAGAAAAGAAGATACCGTAGTGTGGATGATGGGCCCAGAGAGATGGCCCTGTGGGTTAAGAGCACTTATTCTTGCAGAGGACCAGAGTTTGCTTCCCAGCACCCATACAAAGACTCATAAACAACTGTAACTCCATTTCCAGAGGATCTGACACCCTATTCTGACTTCCATAGACTCTACACACACGGTGCACAGACTTCCAAGCAGGCAAAACATCTATCCACATAAAATAAGGCTAAATCTTAAAAAAAAAAAAAAGAGAGACTGAGATAGATATTGGAGGTCTACCTTTGAACTTCATGTACATTCATTACGTACATTCATGCTGACACTAACATAACAAAAAGACAGAGTTCGGAGCAATATATTTCTTTCCTTTACTAACCCTGACATGAAACTTCCTCGCAAGAAAGTCTATTATTGCCTCAGTGTCTGCATTTATGTTTCCAGAACAGAAAAAGAAAGCCATCTGTGATTATACTACACCATTAATATGATATTTATTCATCTAATTTTAATACACCTCTATATCTAAATACTAAACCTGAGTCTGTTCAGCATAATTGCTTTTACATGTCATGCTGGGTCCTAAAAATAGGACCTGACATATTCCTGCCGCGTGTGTACATTTATAGTGCAGTTTTATTCTAACTTCTTTGCCTCGTCGACTCAGGTCTGAGGTTGACTTGCTGGGTGAGCTCAATGAAGTTACTGTGACATCATATACTCAGTTATGAAAAGGAGAAACATGAGCTATGACAACCTAGATGGTGCTCAGGGAGGCAGAATGGCCGGTGGAGAAGCTTCTAGATTCCCAAAAGACAAGGAGGCACCCCATCTCCTCAAACAAGCACAGTATCCCACCTCACACTTACGTTAGATCAATGGGGACTTCTGTATGCTCTGGGTTCTGAAGTTGGCTAGCCTGAGTATAAATCCTTTCTGTACCATAGAATAGCTCTGTTACCATAGAAATTTCTGGACCTGTCTGCATTTAAATGTTTACCATTTAAGTATAGAATACACCACTGAGTCTTGATGGTTTTTTTTTTTTTTTCAGTGCCCATTGAAGAAGTGAAACTTCCTCCTGGCTGCAAGTAAGTCTCTTTACACCTTACAGCAAGCAAGGCTCCCACCCTGGCCTCCCTACACAGCCCATGGCTCCCTGGCCCACCCCAATCACAGGCATTAGCAGAACATCTGCTTGTTTCCTGTCCACTGATAATGTTATGTCACTTTTCAGTGTCTTTCAGCGCTCGGGTTGTCTGAGGAGAGGGAAGGAAAACCACCGTCCTCGACTAGCCACTGTCATCCATCTCTTGCCATCATCCATCTCTTGTCTGAGCCTCACTCAGCTGCCGTGCTCAGAAGGCAGCACACACCTTTCCAATGAGCTCTTACTCTCAACTATAACTATCCATCATCACTTCGTTCGTTTGTTTAGCTCTTTCACCCTCCAGAGCTGGGAGGACCTAGAAAGAAGCCAGTTTGCTGTTTCTTTGGCCTGGGCCATGCAGCTGAAGAGAGAGACACATGGTGCACTTCAGCCAATGTCAGCTTTGTGCCGAGGCTTCGTCTGAACCTGGTGCTTATCTTAGTGTTTATGTCTGAAACCTGGACTTCGCCCTCAACTCCCTTGGCCAGGCCTTTCAGTCTTCTCTGTTGTTTGTTTGTTTGTTTGTTTGTTTGTTTGTTTGAGTTTTGCCTGACTCAGTGAATAGCCCTATAGCATAATATAATGCCCTCATTTTAGAGTTTTGGCTTATTATCTGGAATGCATGCTTCCGGAGGCCAGGGACTTTTGGGTATTATTTTCTAATGAACTCTAACCTTTTAAACCAGCACTTGGCACATAAAGAAGTACTCTAAAACCAGTGACTAAAATCATGAGTAACTGTTTCCATATCAAAAAACTAAAAGCTCAATAATTACTGATTTACGAAATTAATGAATAACTTACCTGACCTAAAGTATTCTCATTCACAAGAACTAAAGAAAACAAAATTAAGTCCACCAGGAGCAGAAATAGGTCGTGGCTTTAGTTTTCTTTACTTTTCCTTGAGAGAGGCTTCAGCTAAAAACATCCCCCTAAAGCCAGATAGAACTGGACTCAGTTCCCAGTGGAGACACCTCAGCCCCTTTATGAACTAACCCTTACTCACCTCTGTTTTAACAAGTTCAGCAATAGTATCTGCCATTTGCAGCTGTTGTTCCAAAGCACAGATAATACAGAGAAGCACTAGACCACAGGCCATGACATACCAAAAGTGATTTTCAAAGACTAATTATTTACGTTATATGTATGTGCGTAAGCCTGCTTCAGCTTTACATATCTGGTATGCACGTGGTACAGCTGCCCACTGAATGCCATACAGCATCAGATACCCAGGAACCAGAGTTACAGATGGTTGTGAGCCACCTAGCGTGGGTACTGAGAACCAAATCTGAGCCCTGTATAAGAACAGCAACTCTGAGCCATCTTCCCGACTTCTAAACAGTACCTGCTATTCTAATTGTCTTCATGGTATACAGAGATTTTATATTACCCATTTAACTTTTTAAGAACCACCTTCAAGAACCAGTATCCTGCAGTAGGAAGGCTATGATCTCATCTCTGTTTCTACAACTATGGATTCATATCTCTAGAACAGACCAGGTTTCTGGGCATGCTGGGTAGTAGAAAGGGGTGGGTATGTGTAAACATAATATAGCGCTTTCATATCTGCTTAACTGACTGCCCTTTCTTCTCATCAAACACTGAATCCTCAAAACAACGACAAATTATGCATCTTGCTCAAGCCATATTTATGCATTCCTTTCTCCACTGAATCACTAACTCATCATGATTGAATTGTAACTCTCAGCGTCGACTCTTACGCTAAGCTTGGGTTACGTGTGAGTGGATCAATCAAAGAACCTGCCATAGGGACAACAATCAATAACTCGGGATGCCAATATACAATCACAAGCAGCGATAAGTGCGCCGAAAGACACCCTGAGAGACAATAACAAAGCTAGAAATAGACCTGACTAAATTGCACAAAGGGAAGTTACCTCAGCACTGAGGAGCTGAGGCGGGTGACTGTTTCACGGCGTTCTGCTTTGCTTCCCAACAGAACACAAATGCTTTCATGGTACAGACGGTCTTAAGTCTCCTCTGCAAGGACCACGGAACCTCAGCAAGGCTGAACAAACCTTGCTTTATCAGCAGGGTGTACCTAGTTGCCTTGGATTGCCATTTTAGCATATGCAAGACACAACAGAAAGGTAAGGTTCTAAAGTCTATAATGATATGAACGTTAAGTTTACATATAGTATTCTGTCTGATGACTTTTTAGAAGGCACTTAAGGTCTTAGCTTAATAATCAGAAACAAATTCTATTTCTCACAAGAAAAATGGAGTCATCTTTTTTTCTTTTCTTTTTTATGATTGTGGCTTGTTGTCAAGAGTATAGAACAGACCCAGCAGGGGGAATACGCTCCAAGCAAAATATTAAAACTTGTAATCTTCAAGGGAATGGACATTAAAGACAGTTGACATAATAAGAGTTTTTCTACAGCTATTGTTTCATATATGTACATATACATATACATTTACATATATATGTATATGTATATATTCTTTTATTTACAGTTCATGGTTTATGAAAAGATACAGGGATCTTGGCATGGCTTCAGGTTTTTAATAGGTGCCTGTAGGAAAAAAAAAAAGAAGAGAACAAAGTCCCCAAAATAGCCTAATCCTGGCATATCCTTTCTCTTTGTGTTTTTCTCTCTCTTCTGAGAATAAAGACAAACAGAATGTAGGCTCACGGGGAAGAACTGCCTGGCACTGTTCATTCATGTTTTCAGCTGTAATTAACTAAGCATCTAATGCTCCAGATGGCTAAGTATTCAAAATTAGTACATTTCAGCTCCGCTGAAACGCTTTATTTTGAAATGTTCGAAATACTATCCAGTGGTGCTTAACAACTGTGTTGAGGGAATCTTTCAAAATTTGGGAAGGTTTATTATAATCTATGCCCTCTCAGAAAATGTGTACTTTGACGCTTCTGGCTCTGTCACCTGTCTTTCCTGTTGACCTTTGTGATGGTTACTACTGACTCCAAACTTGGCAGAACGGAGAACCATCTAAGTTCTGAGTATAGTTTCTGAGGGAGTCTCTAGACTGCTAAAGTGGAAAGGTCCACCCTGACTGTGGACCTAAGGACCAGCCTATTTCATGGGCTGGGGGGCTCAGACTTAGTAAAAATGAGGGAGTGGTCTGAATATTAGCATTCATCCTCTCTGCTTCCTGACTAGGGATACAATGTAACCAGCTTCCTCAAAATTCCTGCTGTCATGGCTTCTCCACCACAATCAAATCCTTTTTCAATTCCTTAGCTTTATGAGGAAATGGTATAGTCTCGCTGACTCTACAGAGCTCAGTTCCTTGACTTTTTTTTTTCTTTAAATATGTGATGCTTTCTAAAGGTTTCTTTCTTTCATATAGGTATACATCTATAACATTAAAGTCAGTTGACATAATAAGACAGAGCTTTTCTACGGCCATATGTAACATAAATACATACATATGTGAGCTGTCTTGTGGGTGCTGGGAATGAACCTGGGTTCTCTGGGAAAGCAGCAGCTAGTACTCCTAACTGCTGAGTTGACCCTTGACTTTGCATCTAACCATGTGATTTGTTCCGGGTATGGCCTGTAGGCGCAGGTGACAGCGGCCAGTGCTAGATCAACACTTCAGGAACATCATGTAGTTTTGCTTCTGTGCTCACACTTCAATAGTTGTCACGGAAAGATTCTTTCAGTAGACGGTTAATTCTGCACCACCCTATACCCCAAAAATGAATACATAAAACACACACACATTCATTCAGTTTTATGAATACATAAAACTGAAGACAAACCCATATCAAAAAGACCTAAGTCCAAGGGGGTTTGCAGGTGGAATCAGAGCTGTCCAGCTGAACTCCAAAGTCTATCAGAAGACTGTCAGTCAACCTGAAAATACGTGACTGGGAAGAAAGCATCCCTTCATTATGTTACTGAATTGGAAAGTAATTTGTTATCCATCAAAAAGCTAGCTAATAAACTACGCCTCTTCCCACTCTCTGAGATCACTGGCAAAAGATTCAGGTAAGAACACTGATGCTCTTCCGAAGGTCCTGAGTTCAAATCCCAGCAACTACATGATGGCTCACAACCACCCGTAATGAGATCTAACACCCTCTTCTGGTGAGTCTGAAGACAGTTACAGTGTACTTATGTATAATAAATAAATCTTTTAAAAAAAATACCTGAAAGGGAGAAATCCTCAAGCCACACAGAGAATATATCAGAAGTTTCTGGACATACTTGCTTTAGATCCCTAATAGAGCTAATCTATTTGGATCTGGACAAATCTTTGACCCAGGGACACCAGCTGCGAACAATTCTATTAAGTTAGTTTTACTGACAGTTGTTTGGCACATGTGTTAGCACCACTTTTTATCAGAAAAAGACTGATGGGTTGAAAATTGTCTCTTCTTGGGGGCTAGAAAGATGGCTCATCTTAGAGCACTGTCTGCTCTTCCAGAGGTCCTGAGTTTAGAGCACTGTCTGCTCTTCCAGAGGTCCTGAGTTCAATTCCCAGCAACCACATGGTGGCTCACAGCCATTTGTAATGGGATTTGGTGCCCTCTTCTGGTGTGACAGAAGACAGTGACAGTATACTCATATAAATAAATAAATCTTTAAAAGAAAAAAAAGAAAGAAAATTGTCTCTTCTCTTAAAATAGATTTCAGAGAAGAAATTTTAAATGAATCTGTGCAAGGAAACATGTGGTTTTGTATTGTCTAAGCACTACAATTGTTTCACAAATGTTCATTGACTACTATCCAGACATTCAACTGGACATGTTCCATAAATCACATTAGTAAGTATTTACAAAAATATTTATTGTAAAGTAGCTTGCTACTTTTAAATTAGTATGTGGGAACCTAGACTGGTACATACCTGAAATCCAGCACCTGAGAAGCTAAGGCAGGAGGATCACGAATTCAAAGCCAACCTGGGCTACACAAGACAAGATCCCCTATCAAAACAAACCAACGGCAGTGGTGGGGGATGCTGGGGAGGTGGATTCATTAATAAAGTGCATGGAAACTGGAGTTTAGATCCCCAGCACTCGGGATAAAAGCCAGACACAACAGTACACACATGCAGTCCCAGAACTATTGAAGAAAATTCATACCAGGCAGAGTAGCCAAGGCAGTGAGATACTTGTTCAATAAGAGACACTCTCAAAACAAAACAGTAAGGATAACAAATGAGGAGAACACCTGATTATCAACCCCTGGCTTCCTCATTCATGGATGCACATAGGTGCACACTCCCACTCATATGGACTTACACAAACAAAACTATATTAACTCCAGTTTTTAATAACATTAATGGATGAATTAAGAAAGCCTAAAGATTATGCAGAATCCATATAAAGACCATCTGATTATATTTCCCCCCAAACACTACTATATCTCCCAAGGAAATTTTTCCTATGAAACAATTACATAAAGTACTTCTTCCAATGGGAAAAAAAAAT
>JADRCC010565311.1:0-18398 GCA_019843855.1 Hylomyscus alleni
ATGGCCCTTTGCTGGTCCCCACAACTGGCCTGCATCTGATGTACCTACACATCTCCTCTAAGTAATTCAAGGGAACATTTCTCCACATCCAGATGCTGTGAAGGTATTTTATGTCTAATTCAGACCCCAAACCACTAAGCTTAAACTATAGGGGTTATACATGGTGGGCCAGATCTGATTGGGTAGACCTTTCAAAGGGACATAGCTCACCATGGGGAAGCAAATGTTGACAAGGGGCAAGCAACATAATATGAAAGGAGACCACAGGAAGCTCAGAGTAGCAACCATTGCACAGCCAGCAACAGAACAGGGGCCCAGAATTCATAACCACAAGGAAGTACTGTCTACAAATAGCCATGTGAGCTTTCAAAAGGCCTTGGGTTTCAGGTGGGGGCCATTCTTATTCAAATTCATCTTTCCCAAGCTACTGGACATGCATGGTGCCAATCATCTTTACTTTAAAACCTCCTGCCCCTCCAAACCAGTTCCTATTAAATTTCTAATCCATTCCAATGATACTGTTGTATTCCTGTTCTCCCACGGTCTCTTGGCTGTCAACTCCTAACCATGCCCACTCTGTTCCCACAGCCCCATGCTAGTCCTGATTCTGCTCCTGGTAGCAGTTCACATCGCTCTGCATACCTTCAGCAGTCTCTAGCCAAACTGAGTTACCCTCATACTTTCAAACTGCCTGAAGTAGCCATTAGGCAATGTGGCTTCTTCTTGTCATAAGCCATCCCTTCACAGCCACTGGAAATCTTTTAAAACCCCTTTATTTGAGGGGTACAGTTTAAGATAGATTCTTACACTGTGCCTCATTCTGGCCTCAAAAATTTATACCACAGCAATCCTTGTGTCCCCGTCTCTAACAGTAGAATTCCAGACATCAAGATCAGTCCAAATTCCTTGTCTGATGTCTAAGGGCTTTAAAAGGATTCATTTTGTATGTGTATATGAGTGTGCAGGTGCTATAGAACTTGAGGGCATCAGAGGATAGTTCTCAGGTGTTGGTTCTTTTACAGGTAGCTCCCAGGAATAGAATTCGGGACATTGGGCTTGCTGGCAAGGTCCTTTACCAGTTGATCTGTCCTACCCAATGTGTTTAGGACTTTCCCAAGCTGGCTTGTTCAATTTCATCTCCTACTCCACTCGGGTGTTTTTGCTCATTTGTTTTGTTTTGTTTTCCGGGTGGTGCTAGAGACAGAACGCAGAGGCTTGCCCATGCCAGATAAGGCTCTGCCGCTGAGCAATGGCTACAGTCCAGCTCACATGCGCTGGGTCAGCCATACAGAGAAGCCACTGCCTTCCTCTCTGAGAGTCCCCCACCATTCCAGACATCAGAATGCGAGACACCCCTTCCTGCCAAGCCCACGCCCAGCCTTTCCCATGGTCCCATCATCCTCCAGTGCTGTGACTTCCCATCAGAAGTGCTACAATTTTGCACATGAACTCTGGCAGATTTCATTCCTGTTCCTGAGAGGTAGTCATCACTTTACGCCGTCTCCGAAAAGAGTTGACACCTTCCTGTGCAGACTGTAGTAACATCCATGAACAAGAGTCTGCTCCCATCAGCTTTTCATAAACCCTCCACTGCTTTTTTATTGGATATTTTCGTTATTTACATTTCAAATGTTTTCCCCTTCCCAGGTCTCCCCTTCAGAAACCTCCTATTCCCCCTCCCCCTGACTCTATGAGGGTGTTCCTCCACCCCCCACCCATCCCCCATCTTCCAGCCCTGGCATTCCCCTACATTGGGGCATTGAATACCCTCAGGCCCAAGGGCCTCTCCTCCCACTGATGTCCAACAAGGCCATCCTCTGCTACATATGCAGCTGGAGCCATGGCCCTTCCATATGTACTCTTTGGTTGGTGGTCCAGTCCCCAGCAGCTCCGGGAAGGGGTGTGGCCTCTTGACTGCCTTTTAAAAAAAGATGTTCTATTTTAAATCATGGGTATATTTCTGTCTGTGTAGGGTTTTGTGGCCATAAGTGCAGTTGCTTATGGAGGTCAGAAGAAGGTATCAGGTCTCCTAAAGGTGGAGTTATAGATGGTTGTGAGCTACGTGAGTTGAGCACTAGGAGCTGACTCACAGACCTCTATAATACACGTGCTTTACAGCAGAGCCATCTCAAGCCTCCGCAAGGCTTTCGTAAACTGAAACCCCTTGATAAATCCCTGCTGCCTAGCTGGGCATGCTGGCAGAACAAATGCAGTGTCAATACTCAGGAAACTGAAGCAGGAGGATTACTGGGAGTTCTAGGCCAACCTGGTCTATGTAGTAAGCATTAGGTCAGCCAGAGAGATGTAGCAAGACTCTGTTTTTAAAAATTCAATTAAATTTTTCTTAAAAAAAAATCACATACAAATAAAACAGAAATTCCTTTTGACTAAGTGCTTGTATGTGTTACTTTGCTTTGTCCTGCCTTCTATTCTCCTTCCTCAGTGGTAATCAAATGAGAACTCTCTCTCTCTCTCTCTCTCTGGGTGCCTTGGAGAAAAACTATTACATAAGCAAGGAAACTGCTCAGTCAATGAGTGAAGTGTTTTGTAAGAGCCTCTCCTTCCAATGAGGGACTAAAGCTGACTTCTTTTTTGGTTTTTGGAGACAGGGTTTCTCTGTGTAGCCCTGGCTGTCCTGGAGCTCACTTTGTAGACCAGGCTGGCCTCGAACTCAGAAATCCACCTGCCTCTGCCTCCCAAGTGCTGGGATTAAAGGCGTGTGCCTCCACCGCCCAGCTAAAACTGACTTCTGAGGAAGAAGAATCGACCAGAGCTGCCAGGGGAGGGAAGCTGACATGAAACTTCTCAGAGAAGTGGGCCTGGGGTTACACCAACTCACAAAGGTAGGCAAGGAGCAGTGGAGGCAGGGCATAGAAGGGCTGTTTGGCATGAATCCTAAGAAGTGATGAACAACCAGGTTTACTCACCAGATCACACCTTCCCCGTGTAACCAACAACTGACAACCAGCATGGATTACCGCCTAGAAAGAACCTCCCAGACTGACTACCCTTGGGTATGTGTAGGCTGTTAACTGGTTGCTGTTGGGGTCACTCAGAGCTGAAACTAGCTAAAGTCTATCCAAACGATATGAAATCAGAGAAATAAATGTTTAAAAAAATCACTGTGATCAAAGACTTAAAGCAACTTTCATTCATATCAATCCATGCCACAGTTTCCCGTTTTTAGCGAATCTCATCACGAATGAGGGTGAAGCTTTCTTTCTTCATGTGGTATACACTCTGTAAGTGTGTGTGTATGTGTGTGTGTGTGTGTGTGTGCACATGTGTGTGCTTGTGCGTGCTTGTGCATGTGTGTGTGTATCTGGGCTATGAGTCCTTTCCAGCGCAATGCAGTTTGCCGTAAAATATAAAGATACATCCAGAGAAAAATAGGTCTGTGTGGCAAAAATAAAATGCATGTAAGAAATGAAAATTCGATGGGTACTTACAGGATACCTGATTGGCAATTAGGTGAGTCTATGGGGGATTCTTTTAGGACAAGATAGCTTGTGCTTCTTGATGACAATTTATTCTTGGGTTTATTTGCTTAACTTCTGGTCTCATGGGGACTGCTTAGGTCCTACAGAAGTGGGTACTGTGGCCCAGGAGACAGTGAATATTGATCTAGAAGTCTGGAAACCACCCTATAGTCTCATGTCCCCTAGATTACTGGTCCCCTTTCTAGGTGCCATGAGTCACACATACCTTCTCCCTGAGAAAGGTGTTGCTTGTTTGTTTGTTGTTTTTAAGATTGATTTATTTTATTTTATGTATGTGAATACACTGTCATTGTCTTCAGATATACCAGAAGAGGTCATCGGATCCCATTACAGACGGTTGTGAGCCACCATGAATTGACTGGGAATTGAACTCAGGACCTCTGAAAGAACAATCAGTGCTCTTAACCGCTGAGCCATCTCTCCAGGCCCTGGAGAACAGTTTTATTCATTTCTCTTAATTTGAAAGTTTTTAGGTCTCAGATAGTTCAAGTCAGCCTGCAACTTGCGATATAGCCCGGGGTGACTTTGAACTCTTGGTTCTCTTGCTTCTGCTTCTGATACTATGGGCTGTGAGAGCATGAAGCACCACACTTGGTTTTCTACAAAGTGAGGATCAAACCCATGTTACTGTAGCACCCCAACAGTCACAAGCCCAGCCCCTGGAACCTCATTTCAACCATTCCAGGCACCATCTCCTTGCTACAGTATCATGACTTTCTGATGCAATAAAATGTAAAGTGTTGCAAGACAAAGACAGCATTCAAAGTGTCTTGACCTTTGGAAGAGGCTGAAGAACTTGATTCTGGTGCATGCCTTTAATCCCAGCACTTGGGAGGCAGAGGCAGGTGGATTTCTGAGTTCGAGGCCAGCCTGGTCTACAGAGTGAGTTCCAGAACAGCCAGGGCTACACAGAGAAACCCTGTCTCGAAAAAACAAACAAAACAAAACAAAACAAAAAAAAAATTCTGGCTTCAAAACTGAGATTTCAGTGGGCTTAGGTATGAACACCACGTAATAGGAATGCCTCTTGGCATGAGAGCCTGTTGAAACACCAAAGGTAGGCGGTCTTTGATGTGGGTTCCTGGGTGCCAGGTAACGTGCCAAGAGATGCTGTCATCCTTTCTATGAATGTGGACTTGAAAACCTGACACCATAATTGAACCAAATATGGTGGAGAGGACTGGAGGGAACGTGGGGGAGTGGCTCTAGGTGTGCGCACGCACGCACTCACAGGCCAGGTTGAACTCCATTACAAGCCACCATGGGAGTAAAATGCTATGTGCTGTAGCATTCAAAACCTAAAAGGCCATCTCAACCACTGTTCTTTGAGTCAAGGACCCTGACAAGATGCATTTGTAATTTGTTTTCAAGTCAAGAAATTCAATTAAAACACCTGGTAATCGTAGTTCATTAAAAATCCCAAGGAATTTTTTTTTTTAACATAATGAGAATTCTACATGGTTCTCAGTTCCCTTGTAAAGTGGAGAGTGATGGTGCCATCCTTAATTGCAGCATCACTTAGGCCAGGAGTTCAAGGCCATCAGCTGCATGCTCAGTTTGAGAGCAGCCTAAGCTCTATAAGACCCTGTCTTAAAATAAAAAAAAAATAAACAAAAATAAAAAAAGCAAAAGAAACAAGTGTAACAAATGTAAGGATTTAAAACCCCTCTAAACAATCGACATCTGTTTACCACCAGACGTTTCTAGAGCAGTTCTCAAGCAGGGGCACTCCCCTGTTTGTATCACAAAAGTGACTACTGTGGCTTCTCCCTCTGCCTTCATCTCCCATGCTTAAGAGTTTATCCTAGTGTAAGGCTCAGGGGATTCTCTCGCTTACAACGCTTCTCGTATCAAGAAAGGAGACAATCTCTCTCTCCCTAATTGTTTTGTCGAGTGAGCTCTCAAAAGTTCATTTTTGTTACCCTTTTTCAGGCAAAATAAGAGGCCTTTTACAAAAATTCTATTGCTAAAACAATGGAATTCTCCCAGGAATGGGTTCGTTATGGAAACGGAATGACAGCTCCTTTTATGCAGCCAGGCAGAAAGTGTGCGCGTAGAAAAGACATCCCAAGCACTCAAGTGTGTGTGTGGGAGGACAGAAGATGCTATTTTTAATTCCAATTGCAGCATCTCTCTCTCTCCTGCGGGTCTTTCAGCATAATCATAATCATAATAAGACTGATCTAAAAAGAAAAAAAGAGAGAGAGAGATTTCCATTCCTGCTGACCCCAGCAGAAAAAGAGAAAGAGAGAAAGAAAACGAAGAGAATGATTAGTACGGTTTTCTTCTGCTCTGAGACATGACTGAGGACTCAGAGATACACCTTCAAGATGCTCAGAATGGAGTCTCTCGCGGGTTTAAAGCCTGGGAATCCTGAGGGTAGCCACCTAGAGCCTTTCCATATCCATCTGCACTCAGTACTTGTTACTTTCTCACGGTATAGAGTTTGCAGGAATCTTGCGGGTCTGCTGGGAAGTCATGTGTCAGCTCCTGCATCTGTGTCTAAGAGTGACCATTTGATGTGTGTGAGCCAGCCTGGTAGAAACCGCCACATGGAACACCCAACGTCTAATTTCAATAACCAGACAGCACAAGTTGACAAGCATGGAGTGTCCTTGGTGGCTGTAGAAAGGGATAAGCACAAGGAGTCCATCAAGTGTGAAGGATCTGCAAAGCTGACCTTTGAAGAGAAAGAGTGGAGGAGGAAGGTGGAATTACAAAGGCCAGCCAGCGAGGTGGCTGTCGCATTCATGCTAGCTAGCAGCATTACTTGAGGTGTAAAAGGTTTTTCCTTTTTAATGGAAGCATGATGGAGGTGTGATTAATATTGTCATGTTGACAGTATCGGGGATCACCCAGAAAAAGGGCCTCTGGGCAAACCCAGGAAGGATTAGCTATATCAGGAAGCCCCTGAGCAGTCTTTGAAGGCTTACATAGAATATGCTAATTAAGGCGGGAGGGAAGATGGCAGCCTGAACTTGGAAAGCTTGATCCCATGGGCTAGGAGTTCAGATTCAACACGCGGGCCAACTGGAGCAGGGCACCAGCCTTCATCCCTCTCTGCTTCCTGATGGTGGGCACAACCAGCTGCCTCAAGCTCCACCCACCAAGATGTCTCTACCATGATGGACCTGCAAGGCCAAATAATCTGTCCTTCCTTAAGTCACTTTCATCAAGATATTCTGTCACAGCCACAAGACAAGTAACTGGTAAAACAGGCCAAGTTCATTCACATAACATTGGTCTTTTTTTTTCCTTTTGCATTTACAATGTCCTGAACCATCTCCATTGTCCAGCTTCTGAAGACTTTGGTCATGCCCCATGAAGACACAGCCCTTCTCCATTCCCACTCTTCTCAGACACTGGCAATGCTGAACCTGCTCTCTGGCCTATGGAGCAGAGAGCTCCATAGTTACACGTACACAGAATCACGCATTGCAGCAATTCAGCTTGTTAAGTTTGTGACATTCAGAACCTGTGATATTCAGAACCAATGGCGAGGCGTGTGCTGGGTGAGTCTGTGAAGCTATATACTTCCAGGAAAGGTAAGTTAAGAGTGAGTAATGCTTCCTCAGAGGGTGTGGCACCTCCCAATGGGTGACCCAGACAGAAAGAGGCACAAGGTCAAGTTGGGGTTTTCTGGTCTTGCTGGGTGAATGTGTCTATGCCAGCGCTGTTTGCTGACATCTGGCTCCTGCTTCACCTGACCTCCAACATGGACTGAAGACCAGAGATGGACCGGGACTTTGCAGGCCTTCATTACCAGACTGGGGCTGATGAGACGTTCATCTGTGTTGACTGGACAACTCCCAGTTTTACAGTCTCTCCAATATGCAGATGGGTCTTGTTGGACTGAGCCTCCATCCTGCAAGCCAATCTAACGAATGCCCTTTCAGAATATGGACACATTCTACTGGTTTTGTTTCTCTGAAAAGCCCTGTCAAATACATGTACTATGTGGGCAATGGTGACTGGCAGAGTGTGTGTGTGTGTGTGTGTGTGTGTGTGCGTACTTGTGAACTACCCATGACTGTCATCTTTCTCTTAGTAAGTATTTCAAGGCTCATCTATCCTACATTAGTATTTCACTTTGGTTTTGGCTGAATAATATTCTATTGTTTCAACATACCATATTTTGGCATCCTTCATCAATGGTAGACAATTATGCCAGTTCTACTTTTGATATTTATGAACATTCAAATACACTTGTTTGTCACTTGTTTTCAATTCTTTCAAGGCATAAGACATGGAGTGGGCCTCCTGGGTCTCACAGCAATGATATATTTAGCTATATGAGGAACTTCAAAACTGTTATCCACACTGGCTATATGATATTGAATTTACTCTCATGGTTGAAGGTTTGAGGATACTAAGGATGTTAGTCAGTAGAGTGCTTGTCCAGCATGCCCAAGGCCCTGAGTTCAAGCTGTAGCACCATGGAAATTGAATGTAGTGACACATGCCTGTTATTAGCACTTGCCAGGTAGAGATAGGAGGATCAGAAGTTCAAGGCCATCTTCAGCTACTTTGCAAGTTCAAAGCTGAACTACATGAGACACCAACAAAACAAAACAAATCAAAAACAAAGAAAAGAAAGAAAGGAAGGAAGGAAAGAAGGAAGGAAGGAAGAGAGAGAGAAAAAATAAAAGACTAAAGATTTCAATTGGTCCTTGCTTCTTACTTATTTTTTTCTTCTTACTATCATTGCCCTACTAAGTGCAAAACTAGTTATAATTTGCACTCCCCCAAATATTAATGACACTCAGTGGCTTTTTGTATAATTCTGGACCAAAGGTATATCAACTTCAAAAAACGTTCTATTGGAGAATTCTGTCCATTTTCATCAGATTACTACTACTACTACTACTACTACTACTACTACTACTACTAATAATAATAATAATAATAATAATAATTTTGGAGTTGTAGAAATTTTCCATATGTTCTACAAACTTGACTTTTATCAAGAATGTGCTTTGGATGTATTTTCTTCTGGTCTGTGCGTTATTCTTTTGACTATGTCCTTTGGATTTATATAATCTTTCTATTTTTACTTTCATTTCTTGTGTAAAGCATCCTAGGACTCTCATGCCAAATCCAAGTTCATAAACTACCTCCATGCTCCCTCCTCTGGATCTCTTCAGTCTGAGCCCTTACATTTAAGTTATTGATCTACTTTAAACTTTTTGTATATGGCCAAAGTAAGGCTCTAAACCCCCTTCTTCATGTGTACACCATGTGTCTTTTCCAAGTGGCTCAGTTCCATTTGTTGAGGAGATATAAGAGCAATTTTGAGTAGAGAGTGACTGTAGTCCTGGATCTTGTGAAAAACTTTTGTATGTGTTATGTGTACACACACGCACATATATAAACATAGATATATTTATACATAGATATGAATAGAAAATTATCTTTAACTCATGTTTGGATGTAGAAAGCCTCTCTTTAGCATATGGTGAATATATTTTTATCATCTCACATTTTTAAGCTCTAGTCCATCCTTCAGAACCATGACCCTCCAGTCAAGAGCTTTCAGAGAAGCCAACCAGCACTTGGGTGGTCTGTTTACAAGGACCAGCTTCCAAAACCAACAAGGAGTTTGAACTTGCTCTATTTCCTAGTCCTTATGTTCCCTTGCTCCTGTACTTCCCACTTCAGTGAACTCCCATGCTCTGCTCCTCTGCTCCCACCCTCGTCCCCCCCCCCCCCCACCTCCGGATGTCTTGAAACTTGCATGTACTCTTCCATTCATAGTCACTCATTAAAACTCGGTGATCCCATTCATACAACATCATGTATGAAAAAGTGAAATTAAATGAATTTTGCATGATGCCTAAGTCTCAACTTTTAGAAAAAACAAAACAAAGTTTAAGGTGATGAGTCCCAGATTTCTTCCGCACTCCCAAAGCATCAGCAGTCAATCCCGGAAGCACGTCGTTGTCCCCTGAATAGGTTGAGAAAATTGTTCAGCCCAAGTTACAGGATTTTGAAATAGCTCTGGGGAGGGGCTCTAGTATACAGAGATAGAGACAAACCTTCCAGAGAAGTTAGCTGCCAGAGCTTGCTATTTCTCTCAAAGATGAGCTCATTTTTGCCCCTGAATATTGCTTAGACAAATGCGATATCTTTGTTGAACACTGTCTACAGACAGAAGTTCCTTCTTCATTTATGAAAACTCACAAAACCTGAAGTTAATGTATCAGCTCTCACTCAGTTTGCCTCAAACCTTGTGAAAGCAAGTTTATAATTTTCATATAACAGATGAAGAAACAGAGGGGTGGGAGTAACCTGAATATTGCATACTACAGACTCACAGACAATCCTTCCATGTGTGCTCAGACAGTTTGACACCAAGATCCATGACAAGAACAGCAATGTCACATCAATATCACCCATCAGAAGGATCTACTCTATGGAAAGTAGCCGGGAAATATGAAGATGTTCCTTTGCTTACAGTCACGCTACATCCTGAGAAATCCATTGCAAATGGATAAATACCACAAAAGCAGTTAATGCCCCAAACCTACGACAGTCCAGCTTAGCAGGAGGAAGCCTACAGAGTGTCTACCATTTCCTCTTATTATCAAAGGGATGATTGGAACTTGATGCTCACTTCTGATGTCTAGCATTGGGCTTCAAGGGAATATCCAAATTCAAGAAAACACAGCACTGCTACTACTCCCATAACACAACTGAGGTACCAAGGGAGGGGGGAACTCTTTCTGATATATGATAATACTGGGACAGCAGGTCATGAAATATCTTATCATGGTATAAAAATAGCAAACATCGAGGAAGCCATCGCTGCTTACTTACGAATCACCCTAATGCCTACATATCATTATGAAGAGTAATTAATGAGCAATGGTAAGACTGATGGGTATAAAGCCAGAAGCTGCACTTCCTAAAGGCCTAGGTTCTAGAATAGAATAAGTCACAACTTCCCCCTTGTCATATCTTGCTTTCCAAAACAAGAGGAGTATTACCAAATCTTTATCCAATACTTGCCAAACACATCAACAGTGGCATTAGACACTGGGAAGGAATCATTTGTTCCTATTCTTTCAAAGTGGTGAAAGGCATCAAATCTGTAGATGGGCACGCGCACACGCACGCACACACAGACACACACACACACACACACTACACACAAACGGACCACCCGAAGCTGAGGGATGATTACACCTCCATCCTTTCAGAGGTCCATCTTCCTTCAAGTATGGAATGGAGGGTGGGATGGGGTGGAGAAATGTGATAGGTAGGGTGTGTGATGTAGAGGGGCGTGGTGGTGATGGAGTGGAGGGATGTGACTGCCTGTTGTCTGTGACTCACCAAATAAGGCAAATGGATAGATTTCTGTGCATCAGCCACTGGCAGTCAACAAGGAGTCGGGTGGGGGTAGGCGTCGGGGGAGTGTTGCTGGAGGTTCTTTTAGTTGGTTGAAGGAGGAACCCTTCCACCTGTGAGAGTTGTATCTGTTTGTCTCCTCACCGCAGTGGATCTGTCAACTTTTCTCCTAGAGTATCAAGACTTTCTTCTTCAAAGCCGTTCTCACTGGGCTGGCAATTGCTGTACTTTTAAGTTAACTACTTCTTAAAGTGCTGCTTAAAAACTGACATCTTCATCTCTCAGAATGTCTCTAACTCTGTAAAGTCTCCCTGGTTCCTCAAGAGTGCTACTTAAAAAACCACACTTGACAGCCAATCTCCCGAACATGATTTGTACAGAAAAATCATGTTCAAATTACTTTATATCAAGACATTTAAGAGAAAAAATGTGGTTTTCTTTGTAATAGGCTAAAAATAGTCCTATCCTTTATCTTCAGCTGAGCATGTACATATGCTGTCTAAGCTGGTACACTTAAACAAATCGAAAAACAGTAGGGTTCTGGCTACGGGCCACACAGAAACAAAACTCGCCAGGAATATCATCTGAAACATTGACAAAGTACAATTAGCTGTTATTTTCCACAAAGTTTCTATCCTGCACATAGACTTGGAGTTGTCAGCCAAGCCCAAGACAGCACCTAATAAATTCTTGTCTTGGACAAGAAAGCCAGAAAGAAATTAGTTTAGTCCAGTTTTCAGTAAGGAAAAAAAAGAGAGGTTGAGGGACATTATATAGTTTATATACCTACTATTTATTTTTGAATTATAAGGCAATATAATGTTGAAATTAACCCTTTTGATGATTTTTTTCTAAATATCCATAAGTCATATTCCTATAATGCAACTTCATATCTCTTCAAAGACTCATCATGCAAAGTACTGTAAGATAAAATGTAACCCTT
The DNA here is from genome assembly GCA_019843855.1 of Hylomyscus alleni. NCBI lineage: Eukaryota > Metazoa > Chordata > Mammalia > Rodentia > Muridae > Hylomyscus > Hylomyscus alleni. Next base: position 11,791 of record JADRCC010565311.1, read on the forward strand.
GCTTTGAACATAGTTTATAGACCCAATGATTGTGTGTGTGTGTGTGTGTGTGTGAGAGAGAGAGAGAGAGAGAGAGAGAGAGAGAGAGAGAGAGAGAGAGACAGACAGACAGACAGACAGACAGACAGACAGATATGTGTGTGCAGGCACGAAGAGGCCAGAGGGCAATGTCAAATGTCTCTCTCTATTTCTCTCTACCTTAGCTTTTGAGACAGAGTCTCTCACAGAACTTGGAGCTTACCTATGAGGTAGTCTATCTGGCCAGCAGGCTCTAGGGCTCCTCTTGTTTCCTCCTCCACAGGGCTGGGATTACAGGTTCACACATCACCATGCTTGGCTTCTTCCTTGAGTGCTAGGGATCCAAACATAGGCCCTATGCTTTGAGACAAGCACATGCCAACTGAGCCAGCTTTGCATTCCTAGAGGTTGACTTCTAAAACACTCCTCTGACTGGGAATGAACCTTTATTGTCCACAGAAGGGACTTTCAAATATACATTGTTTAATCCAGAACCTGCCTTTAAACAAAATCCTTTGTAGAAATCTAATACACAGGGAAGTAAAAATGTAGCTGTTGATCCTGTCTAAACCATTGACTCTTCGTGGCCTCATTTAATACCCCAGGTACTTCAGAAGTCGACTTTAGGGATGGTGAGGGTAATGAGAGGCCAGTAGGCCCTGAGGGAGTATGGTCTACCCTGCACCTCTGTGCACTCAGCACTTTCTTTTATACCATGTTTTATTTATTGTTGTATTTGTTACGTGAGTCTTGTAACACAGAGAACAAGACAAGTTTGGGGGGTCAGCTCTCCTCTTCCACTGTGAGCTCCAGGGATGGCACTTGGGCCATCGTCCTGCACTCTGCAAACACTTGTACCTGCTAAGCCACCTTGCTGACTCCACATGTCTTAACTAGTGCAAAGTCCTCTCAATGGTACCCAGTCCCCACACAGGGTGCCCAATCCTCTCACATGGTGACACTCTCCTCTCTGACTTGATTCTTTATTTCAGAAGACCCGAAGTTTGATGTCCTCCCAGACTCGCGATGCTCAGGCAACAATGAGAAGTGACCATTCACAGCACAGGCCAGACTTTGCAACATGCTCTCCCCCAGCAATTGAGCCTTCCTGTCTCTCTTCTACTTAAACAATGGCAAGATATCCACAATGCTGTATGGATGGACACTGACTGAATTCCATAGGATACTGACTTTGGTTCAGCCTGCTTTTCTGGGCGGTAATTCTCACTCATGTGGCTTTCACCCAAACTAACTTCAATGGATAAAATGTTCATCTTACAAGCAAAAGGACTTAAGTTCAGTTCCCAGAACTTACATAATGCAAGCCAGATATAGTAGCATACGCTTGGAATACTTCTGCTAGGGAGGCAGAAACAAGGTGGATGGATCCTTGGGGGCTCATTGGCCAGCCAGGCTAGTCTACTCGGGAAGTTCTAGGCAATGAGAGAGATTCTAAAAAACAAGGTGGATGACTCCTGAGAAATGACAGCCAAGGTTTAATTTTGGCCTCCATATTCATCTACATGCATTAACAAACAAACAAGCAAATAAATGCATAAAATTAGTCAACTAGAAGATATACATAGATAAGTAGAAGACATGACAAGGCATTTTCAGCAAACCTTCAGGATATATACGTATACACAAACACACGCACATGCATGCATGTGCGCACACACACACACACACACACATCACATTTACTATCTTACGTATTTTCCACTCCTTTACATATTCATGTGTCGGTACATGTGTGTGCGGATGTGTGCACCCACCTTGATTTTGGAGACAGTGTCTCACTGAGACCTGGATTTGTTGTTTTGGCTATGCCTGCTGGCCCAACTCTGCCTCTCCAGCACTGAGATTACAAGTGGATGCCACTGTGCCTGGCTTTTTGAGTGGGTGCTGGGGATCACACTCAGGTCCTCCTGCTTGTGTGACAAGAACTTTACAGACTGAGCTGTCTCTCCAGCTTCGTCATAACCACTTTGAGTGTGCAGTTCAGTAGCCCTAAGCAGATTCACAGTATCGTATACAACCATTATCATTATCGAATCTAGAACTCTCCATTTGGCAAAGCTCCAGTTCTTGAGCATACATGCATCTAAAAAGCTGTTCTTGGTAAACAGCTTAGAGTCAGAGAAAGGGGTGATCAGACTACTTCCCTCCTGCGTGTATTGTGTTTTTCACCCCCATTTTGGACATTCTTTATCTAGAAATGGGGTAACTGAGGTTGAAATGAGGATCAGTGAAACTTGCCTACTTGCTTAGCGGTGTGTTGCCAGTTTGGGTTACTCAGAGTGAGCTTCCTGTGTTTCTTTCCTAAAACCCTCACTGATTCCTATCCTAGTCCTGTGGATCCCCAGAAGTCAGCCTTGACCCGGGGGATTTCCTGGGATTCCCAGAAAGCATTGCCTTTTAAATAGCAAAACCTGTGTGAAATAGCCTGACTGGAATGTGGCTGTTTCCTTCCAAACAAACAAAGGCTTCCCTCCCGGAGTGAAATGGGAAGCTCACAAGGCCTTTGGGAAACTTAGAAGTCTCTTCCATGGCATCAGGTGAGCAATCAATCATCTTGAATGGGAGGAGACTCCGTGCTGAAGAAGCTGTTTGTGAATTATGTGGGGGACTGAAGTGAAGTCATCCTGGGGGCTTGTTACCCATGCTGGGGTGGGCAGGAGTCACTCCTGTCCTGTGAGTAACCCCAGGGGACTTGCTGTTTCAACAAGCTAGAATCAGCTGGAAGTGTATCTTTGGTCTGTTCACTGATGCCTCATCTAGAGTGGTGAGACATACATTCATTTGTTTATGCTTCCCCAGGAAAAGGCACACAACAGCGCCTCATGTTACACATATAGCTTGCATATGAGGTCACATGATTTGCTCATTTTAGCACTGTGGAAACTAAGATTCATTTTATATATGACACATATATAAAAGAGCAGTAATACCTCGCCCTCATGGTGGAAAACGAATCATTAAACGCTCAGTGTATCTTATCAAAATAAGTAGCCCATAAACCAAGGAAGCCTGCATACAGTGCTTAAGTTTCCTCATGATGATCGTGTCTTTAATCTTACATGTAGACAAACATAAAGCAAAGAAGGCAAAGGAACTGACAAGGCTCATAAATTGTTCTAGAGAAAAGAAGGGTGCAGGCAGAAGGAAGCAGATGACTGGACACCAGGTCTGGGTATAATAGAAACTGTTCCCCTACACTTCTCCACTACCCTCATCCACGTTTAAAATTACATAGTGGTAAAAAGCAAAAATAAAACCAGGCTATTCATGACACTCTTCTTGGACCAACATGGAACTGCTGTGATCCTGAAGCTCAAGAGTCCTCAGAGATGAGTTGATGACCATTCTATTTCAGGGGTGGCTGGTTGCATCCTATAGACCAGGGGAGCCTACTTCCTCCTGTGTCCAATGGTCCTGCTTCAAGTTCTGTAATGTAAGTTCTGCTTCTATTTTTCCAAATGAAATAATCATGTCCTAATTCTTACCAGCATGTGACACCCTCTAGAAGCCTAGACCACTGAAAAGGGGGCCAAATTTAGCCAAACTCCACTGAAAATTTTGGTGCTGAGGATGTAGTTCAGTTGGTAGAATGTTTGTCTAGAATGCATAAAACCCCGGGTTAATCTCCATCATTGTGTACCACAACAACAACAACAACAACAACCTCTACCACCACAACAACACACAGACACGAATATGTTGTGGTAAATTTTAAACCAAATTTACCAAATCAATCAATTCATAACTCAGTTAATTGGTATACATGCTGCTCGCCTAGATTGGGCAGATCTACCATTACACTACTCTATTCCCATCTATTAGATCCCATGTGACTTGCAATTTCTTTAAGCCTCATGCTTCAGCTCCATCTTCCTTCCATCTCGTCCTCCTCCCCCATCTCCTCTCTCCCCTTCTCCCCTAAACTTTTTCAGCTCCACCTTCCCTCCTGCTGCCCAATCATTGGCCTTAGCCTTTATTTGAAAAGTTAAGGTGGGGAGAAGGTTCACAAAGTACCTGTATACATGATTTGCTCCTCGTCTGCAGTGCTTTCCAGAAGAGGAGAATTAGCATCAAAATAAAAGATCAGTGCTATCCACGACACATATACACATACACACAGCAAAACAGGGATGGTGGCTTATGATTGAACTCCCAAGACTTGAAGGTAAAGGCAAGATGGTGAGAAATTCAAGATCGTCTCTTGTTACAGAGGGAATGCAAATCTAGCCTGGGCTACATGAGACGTCATCTCAAATAATATAGACAAATAAGTAAATCTAGATAAACTTCTGCCCCTCAGGTGCTCACACATGGGACAAAATTCACGTAAGCCCTTGCCTGTGACAAGCATCTGTCTGCAGCTCAAAGGCTAGTCTTACTGACTAATCTGAACTAACCCACCGCCCCTTACACCACATATTTTAAAATGAAAAGGCACTTGTGGGAAGGAGCCACTGGCAGAGAGGGTTGACACCAGTTACTATACTTGCAGATTTGGCTATTATGTCAGGTTGTTAATTCAAACTTTAAGTAGTTAATGTGGGAAAGAAAGCTTAATAGGCATTATTTAGGAGGTTAAGAAGCCTGGTAGCCTAGGAAGAGACAGCAGTAAATACAGCCACAAGATAGCTGCTTGTGATAAAGGGAGGGGGACTACTACATTAATAACACAAGCCAGGCTTTCTGAAAAAGTGATCTTAGTCCTGGAAAAAAAAAAACACTCTAGCTGATGTATTAAATTCCTGAAAGACTGGGTTGGGAGTGACTCATGGGTATGGTTAGGAGTTCCTACTCAATAGTATGCTTAAAGAAATCATGTGAAAATAAGACATTGAGGGTTGCTGTGGTATGGTTATTGAGAACATACAAATGATGGTTTATTATTATTATTAATACATTTATTTATTTATTTATTTATTTATTTATTTATTTATTTATTTATTATTTTACAGTAGTGGGGATTGAACCAGGACCTTATACGTGTTCAGTAAGCACTCTGCTATGGAATGATATACACGCCAGCCTCATCTATCTTGTGTATGTGTGTATTCATATATATGCAGGTATGTGTGCACATGTCCATGCGTGGATGTGTGCATGTGTGCGTGCAAAAGTTTGGAAGCCAACAAAAAATTTGGGTGTTGCTTTTCTGGTACCAACCAACTTGGTTTCCCAAAATAGGATATCTCTATAGCCCAGAACTTGCCAAGTAGGTGTGGATGGCCAGCCAGTGATTAGGAATCAACCTACCTTTGCCTCCCTGGTGTGGGGTTCTAAGTCTATATCACAACACCTAGTTTCTGTTCACACCAGTCCCAGGAATCAAACTCAGGTCCTTGTGCTTGAAGGCAAGCTATTCTTAGCTGTGCTGTCTCCTCGGCTCTTCTGTCTTTTAAATACGCGAGTGAAATCTGTATTGCTTCACATGCCAGAGGAAATGATTTGCGAAACCGTCTGTATCTGCATACCCGAGGAATGATGAGCTATGGATGATGAATGTCACAGGGTCCCATTCCCTCTCACAAGACACAATTCTCTTTGCAATAACCCTTTCCATCCAGCTTCCTCAGGAGGAGGCCCAAGCTGAGTGCATTTTGGCCTCAGCGGGGAGCTTGTAGAGACTCTTGGCATGCAGTCCCCCAGAAGCTGAGCCACACAGGAATGGGAATCACTCACTGGAAGTCCCCCAAGATGAACTATCCCTAGGACGGCACTGGAGATTGATCTACAAAGCCACAAGCTGTGACTCCTCGCCCCGGCGACACAAAGCAGGCGGCATTACTTCAAGCTCATTGTCTTATTGCACACTCAATCAAATGAAGCATTTTAAAGAAGGCTCACATGGTGGGGGAGGGAATCTAATGACCCTCCTCTAGTGGGATCCTATGTAACATGTCTTCCCAGAAGATCCTTGGGCAGATCTAGCCACCACACAGTATTTCAGACAAAGGTTATCTTTGCTTTAACTCTTCTCTTTACCCCACATTTAAGCATAGTCAACACATTTGAATCCCTGGAAAATGCAGGCTCCATTTATAGGATGCATTCAAACACATTAACGCCATTCTCCGAAATGTTAGGAGAACCAATCAGTTCATGTTGGTGTATCACTTTGGGATTCCCGGGTCCGAGATGTCAAATGGGTATTATCACCACTTGTTTCTGTGGAGACTGCTCGGATAACTGGTTCAGTGAGTCTGATTAGGACTCAAAGCTTTTTAACATCCTGTTAGAGGGGAAAAGAATCTCTCATTCATCCTTTTACCCAGTTCTCAGACACCCAAGGAGAATCAGCTCGTTATTGTTATCATGTAGAAGGGCTTTCCTGCACAGAGGCAGTTATTTATATTTCTCTCCCAAGACAAGTTCATTTGCCAATATACACCCGAATTAAAGATAAGGTAACATAAGGTTTTCATTTCCCATGGGCAACCATTATAAAAGCCTACATCTCCTTAATGCTTGAAGATCTTGTAAAGATTATCCTGTGATTTCTTGTTCTCTCAAGCATTCTGCTTTGACCAGCATAACACCGTTTTTGGGAAGTATATCACCTTGAAACTGTCTCC